>JAVJAQ010005991.1:0-124607 GCA_032362365.1 Zygogramma bicolorata
ACAGGTGCGTTAGGACGAGAGAAATTTGCCAAATCAGATCTTTGAACCACCTCTTATTAGAAATAGAAAGAATAACTCCACAAATGGCTAAAGTAATCAGTAATTTCGTCATGGATGCTTTGAAACTCAGAGCTTTTGTTATGAGTGAATAAGGTCTCAAAATTCAGAATTATTTTCTTGTGACCATTGTCAAATTATCAGTTTTTCAACAAGTTTTTCATTTACCTAGTGCCATATTACCATCTATTGTTTCGCGCCCTTTAACTAGGTTATATCTATATATACATATATAAATTGTTTTGTTTTAAGTGATATCTCCTTAATATAAGTACCAAACTAGTGTTTCGCACGCTTTTTAGCTTATATTTATAGTGTTTTAAGCAACAACAGCCAAACTACTTCCTGTAAGATTGATTGTATCTTGATGTGGAATAAATATTATTATTATTATTATTATTATAAACTTGTGGCATTTCAATTTATTTCTGTTCAAGATGACCTCCAACAATCTGACTAACTGAATGACTAAACAACAATGATAGTTCATCGAAACGCATAATTTTTTTTTAATAGAAGGTCTAGAGGGGTGAATCGGGTGACCTTGCAGGCCACTTTTATATTTATCCCAATACGTTACTGCAATATTGAAATGATACAAAATTGAGTGACTATTTTGTCAGTTACGTATAGTATTTTTATTAATTTAAAGATTTGATCAATATTGGATATTCTGAAAAAGGAAGTTGAACAGGAAAGATTGAATTTGAAGTAGGTTCTGTCAAGATCAACACGTGCTGAGGATATTTATAAATAAGTCATGCCAATGTCAAATTCTCACACTATGTTCCACAAATTGCAATTTCATTGAAAAACTGAAAACAGGCTTGCAAAAGGAGGCGAAATATCTTCCGAAACGTCGCCATTTTCTAATACATTTATTGATGAAATTTGCCATAAAAACAGATATCATAAGGACTTGAAGCTTTTTTTTATTTCCAGGGTAGAGAAAATGCAAAAAATTGGATCCCAGATCATTTATATATATTCGTAATCAATAATTTGATATCTTTGGTTCAAAAGTTAAGATTGAACACTGAAAACTGAAACCACTCGCACTCGAAGCGTGTTTCACTTAATAAGTTCATCTCAAAAACAAAAATCGATACTAGCGCGTCAAGTGGGAGTGATTTCAATTTAGTTCTAGTATAATATTCGACCTGTGTTGAAAGTTTTCATTCTTTTGAAGATCCTCTTCCTCCATTTATTGATTGTACATCAAATGAATACAATGTTTGCATTCTGTCTGAAAAAAACTATCTGTATCAAGCCACTGACCTATCAAAAAAATATGCATCTAATTGCTGTTGAATGATGAACGCTCAAGTAAATGCTTCACATGAACTAATTAGGAGAATATTGGGGAACTTTCGAAAACTCGCTCCGTATCAACTATATAGAACAAGTTATTCCCAACCACATCCCTCACATCTGTAATGACTAGAACAAGAGCGTAGAGTGGATACAATTATTTTATGCCCAGATTCCATGTACCTAATTGCATCTTAAAACATTTGCAACATATGTTCCATCTTATGAGACTCTTTAGGCACGTTAAAGACACCCTTCGATTGTTATTAGTGGGGAGAACAGCGCGTGATGTTTTTTCACTGCTAGGGTAGATGTTTTCGATATACCACGAGGATAGGAACTGCAGGACGATATGAAAAATCATAAAAATATGGCTAAAGAGCTTCTTTATATCTTATTCCTTGAGTACAATAACTAGTTTCCCTTTGGAATAATATAAAGAAAAGGCGAACGTCAGCTCTTGTGATATTCCTACTACAAGATTTGCTCTTCGATTGTCGATTATAAAATGAAATGGAAGTTTTTCTCTGTTAACAAAAATATCATATAAGCTTGGTTTTGATTTCGAATATGGAGACGAATTTTTTTAGAAAATTCTTAAGTAAATGTTACCTCAAAAGTATTAACTCAAATATTCGAAAAAGTTGGGGGAGGGGGGTATGAAATTGAAATACAGTTCATTGAAGATATAAATATGCTATTGTATTTTCATTTATAATCATTCTCGGACGTATATAATCTAATATAAAAGTAATATACAAAAAAGCGCAGTCGAATTGATTTCTTATGATGCATCATCTGGACACGTCTTCGTTTCATTTAAACTCTTGTGATGTTTGCTCGAATATGGTGAATCACATGGTGAAACAATTGAATACGTTTCTGTCAAACTTTGAAATAGCAATAATGAGAATGTAACTCGTCAAATAATTAGGTCAAACAAATAAATCGAATGAGGCATTCAAATCCAAACAGGAAACTTGGAATGGATTCTGGTCAAGTCTCTCTCCAATTTGCCATAATTCAAATTTTTCAGTCTTCATATGGACAAACTGTCTTTCTGATGCACTAGCGCAATCAGATCATAGCAGGCTGAAAATCTGATTATTAATTAGTTCAATGTGAATAATTCACTGGAAATGATATTTTGTGACTAAAAGTAACTGATAGAATTGGCCAATACTTGATAAAAATCCAGGTTACGTAATTAAAACAAAACAACACTTTCTTAAATTAACATAATACGCCTGAAGAAACAATTGTCAAGTGAAACACGTGTAGTAGTTCTGTAAACCGTCTAGCAAAAATCACAGGCTAAAGTGTTCGTCACTGAATACAAAATTATCAAACTTTAATGATTCCTCAATTTCTGAAGACATTTTATGATTGCCATCGAATCACGTCTTTGTTGTTCAAATGTGTTTGTTGTATGTCGAAGAAATCAAGAGCAATTTTGAATACGACCTTTGGAAAACTGAAATGAATATGCTCAACCAGTAACTTAGGGAAATCGCTGAAACACGTCAATTGACTTCAAAGTGTATGCATTTTTTGGCAATAAAATGAAATATTATTATATACCCTCCCCAACTTATTTTTCAAATGCAAACCTATGTTGTGGATGGGCTCATTGAAAAGCTCGTAAAAAATGGAATCTGACCATACCCTTGCTGATTTTTTACCCATGTGGTTACCAGGAAATGAGAAAAAACTCTTAAAAGTTAGAAATACCTACTTAGTGCTATCTACGGGTGAATTAACGTAACAGATGCTGAAATTGTCCGCCACCCTCTACTGTATTTCTTATCAGGGCATTAAATTTGGTACAAAAATGCAACAACTTTTTTCTCTTTTTTGAAGTACACTGGTCCACAATTGCTTGGGATGGAACTAATTTTATGTGTAAGTTTTTTGTGGAAAAATAAATTCCAGAGAACGTTGATGCTAGATTACGTTATCAGTTTTACACATAAATCAATAATATTTGTTGTGGTGCCTGCCTCTTCTCAAAATTTGTAAACGTGTAGAAACTAGGTACTGGTGATTCTTAGCAATTGTTGAGCAGTGTACATCATCATATGCTGAATGCCACTTTTTTTGCAACGTCAATTCACCCGTAGATAGCACAAAGTAGGTATCTCTAACTTTTGAGAGTTTTTTCTCATTTCGTGGTAACCACATGGGTAAAAAAATAGCAAGGGTATGGTCAGATTCCATTTTTATGAGCTTTTCAATGAGCCCATATACGATAGGTTTGCATTTAAAAAAAGAGTTGGGGTGGGTTGCAGCTAAGGGGTTGAAAAAAAATATTTCATTTTTTTGCCAAAAACTGCGTACACTTTGAAATCAATTGACGTGTTTCAGCGATTTTTTCCTAAGTCACTGGTTAAAAACAGATATTGATTTTATTCCGGACTTTTGCGCACCCCTATAATATTTATAGGTCTTGGAACTTTTCTTAGAGATAAATTACCCTAACACCAAACTGATATTTTTTCACTCGACGCGCGTTTCGCTAACAAGGTTAGCATCTTCAGGAGAAAAGAATTGATCAATTTTCCAGTTGCACACTGGTAGTTCAGACCATGACGAAAGAAAAAACACCTACTGAGAATGAATTTAAACACATGCAACACATATACTAGGTGTTTTCACATATTACTATACTTTACAGATATTTCTGGTCATATTTTTCATTATTGCTAGTCTCAATAGAGTTGAGAAACGAATTTTCACTGTGAGCCTTCCGCCATTGAATTGGATTTTCGATTGATTGAAAGTCTGTATCGTTATGAAAAATCTGTATCATTATGAATCTCATTATTAAAAGCATTATGTGCATATAAGTGTAATAATATAGTACATACGGGTGTAGAAAACTATCAATTATAGCACTAGTTCCCTATCCATCAAGTGATTTTCATTTGAAAAATTCTTCTTTCAAATGTTTAATTGAAACGCCATCCATAGAGTAGTTTTTATCGCCAGCATACTGGAATTTATTGCATATGATTTTTGGCGAACCCAATAAAGAGAACCATTTCGGCTCATGAATCGGTTGTCCGAGCTAATAAATACCCATTTAATGCGGTAACGGCCACTAGCCAGTCCGTTACTGACACAAAATCAACCCGCAAAAGCGTATAAAACAAGTTTCGGATGTTTTGATATCTGGTATATCGATGATATCGATCCCCGGCAATGTGTATGCGGAATCGAACCGGTCGTATCTTTTTATTAGCTATTCAAAAGCCCATCTCTGTCACACCTCCACACATGCGACCCCAGGTTGCATTCATAAATGTTAAAAAAGCTCCCGAAGGCACTCTGGAAAAATGTCATCATGCCGTATATTTGAATTTATTATTGCAGCTAACAAAACAACAATGTTGTCGGTATCACTTCCGTAATGGGTTGGTGGTAAGTAGAATATACGGGGGTGTGGAATTATGACGGGCGTCAAAAAATTTTTTAGTATATTTTCAACGAGTGTATAATGATACTGCCACGAGTCGTATGCGAGTGGTCTAAATCGCCGAGAGAATAGTAGCCATTATACGCGAGTATAGTACCAAACTTGATGTTACAAATTTGCCGTAACACAATGTTTGTTTTCACCGGAATGCAAGAAGTTTGAACTTATGCACGGCTCTCAATCGGGAGTAGGGCGTGGAATAAAATAATCTTAATTATAAATAAAATAAATAGTTTATAAATATATAATGCTGGATCGTTTTATTTGGGCAATGTGAAGCTGGCTTTGATTCCTGTGGTTGTAACTCGTGCTTGAAGGCGAGCAGGCAACACTGGATATTCTGAATTCTGACAAGTGAATCAATTGAATGAAGTTTTCTGTTATGATTGTGATAAACTGTGGTATTATTATTTATAATGAAAAGGTTAACGGATTGTAGTAACTTGCCTTGTTACTGCCAAAAGTCTACTCTGAGGACTACTAAACCCCCTTCTGTATATACAGATGAGTTCACAACAGCTGAGGTAATGAATGTGGTTGTGCTTTCTTAAATGCAAGTAATTATTTCAGTCTAGAATTCGTTTGGTAACTATCAATTGTTTTAGGTGGCGAAAGGGCACAGTATAAGTTACATTCAACCGTCTTCAGTAAAATAGATTTGTCGAATACTATACATACGAGGTAGGGCAAGCAGTACTACACTACGATAGCTCCACAAAAGCCACAGAGCAAGCAATACTACTAATAATACGATATCAATTCTATGTGAGCCTTCAGAAGCAACAATATAAAGCAAAGAGAAATGTAATGGATAGGGCTCGCCTGGTGAATGTGATGATGAAGTCCAGCGATGAGTGTTTCGGGCTCCAACTAGTCCAACTCAGACAGCTCTTCGGGAAGGTGAGGAAGCAATACCAGCAGTTATCGTGCAATACCAGCAGTTAGGGTGCAATACAGCGTTTGACAGGAGTTGATAAGCAAGCTTACAGCATGAAAGGTAAATGAAATCGAATACAAGGCAAGGGCAATGCTGACTTGCCTCAGAAGACAAGGCCTGAAAAGAATGGTACGTTATATGATGGATTCAAAGTTTATTTTGGATATAGAGTGAACATGAATGACATGAACAACTAGACCTACCGTAGTTGGTGTGTGGCCTTATGAGTATGTCGCAACGACAAGTTAGTGATTACGAATATCAGAAATAATCCACTTTCGTGTACTTTCTTCTGTTCCTCCTAGGAATATGAAGATGAAAACTGATATGTTTCGTATAGCAATGACCAAAAACCCACTACTGAAAATGAGAGCCACAATTTGAACAAGAAGCTCTAGTCATGTGCTTGACTAACCAAAAAGTATAATTTTTTTCATGTTTCATTCTTCTTCCAAAAATGTCACAATCAGATCGAATCATTTCGACAGGTAATTGCGAACTTGTTAGAATTTATCGATTTATGATGATTTGTGAATTTATGCTAATGTCAGGGATGTCAAATAGTTTCGATTTGGAGGTTATGTTTACCAAAACAATTGATATTTTCTTGAACCTACTCATATAACGTTCCATTGCAATATCTAGCTTGAATAACCATTTGGGATGGAAGATCCTGTAAAAATATTGTAGGTTGATAACGTTCCTTGAATACGCTTGGTATTGATAAGTAATTTTCTTTCAGGTGATAACAAGAGGACGCAAGGAGATGAACTGAGAGGACAGTAGAGCTACCCAAGCTGAAATCAAGTGCCGAAAATTGCAGCAGGTGAGTATTTCAACTACTTCAGTCACTAAAGGAATATACAGGGGTTTTCTGTTTCAGGTCACAATCACGTTTCCATGGAAGCAACTATCGTGCCATAGTAGAATATACGATTGTAAACTAATTGGTCATATAATGTGGATATAAAACTATTTAAATAAAGTGGTTTACTTAAAATAGTGATTTCGAACTGTAACAACTTTATCCACGACTAATAATACATTTGCTGTTTTTTTATTGTTGGAAAAATTCTGTTACATCACATAACTATTTTCAGAAATTTTTTTTTCATTCCAACTAATATTTCATACATTACATTACTGTTTATCTATACACAGTACATAGTTATCGAAAATAATAATAATTGATAATTGTATGATATCTTATAATAATTAACACAAAAATCTATGGATTCAGCTTAACGGATATTATTTATCTGATCTTGAAAGATGATGTTTATATTACAAGATATTTATTTATAGGTACTTATTAATATTTGTGGTCTTATTTTAACGATTGGTCAAGTTAATCGCAGGGATAGAATCAACATCAGAACAATAGAATACTAAAAGCTAAATCAAGGAAGCATCTAACAGCAATGAATAATCACTCATCAATTACTGCCGTGATCAATGGGTATTATTATGGTCCAGAAAACCGACGTGAAATGGGTAATTGTTCAATAGTCGTGGATAATCGACACATAAAAACGTAGCAATGTATGTAGTAGATTTCACTTCACTATTAGTATTTAGCGCTAGGTGTCAGATTCTGACGTCTAGTTTGCACACTATAGTCGGGCTGTTCAAAAGATAGAATTCAAGGACGCGTGAACAGTGAATGAGTGCATAGCCACGCCTTCTTAACTGAAATAAATGAAGAACTGTTTACACTGTACTGTACTTATTTGTGCTTTGTATTTACGTGTGTTACGTTAATTAAATAATATGGATGGAAACACTCTTTCACCTCCAAGAAAAAGATCAAAAAAAAGACATTTAACTGCAGAAGAAAAAGGTGTAATAATGAACACTTATAAAAAAGCACCCCAAGAGTTGATAGGAGAACGACGCGGCGACGTTTTTGTTGAGTGGACTAAATCGGACTTGTAACATTGGGGAGAGGAACATTCAAAGAGTGCATGCCGTTCACGTGATCATTCTATCTTTTCAGCGGCTACACTATAAGTGCATTTTATGTCCGTTATCATCACTCGTTCATTGTCTATGAACTAATAGTTCAATTATAAAAAATGTGATACTTGTATGACGTTACTAAACCTACATTATACGCTTAGCCAAACTGTACTTTGCTTGCTTCCATTTGGGATCACGACGGACATCTTGTTTGAAAATTTAATATGCAAGGGTCAATCACCATTTAAAACGAAATGGACGATATATTTGATTCCACGCTCATTTGAAAAAAAATCGGTCGTTTACATAATTACATTGGTGAAGGTGGGGGGGGGGGTTAATAAAATTTTCAACAGTGCAACTTGCAACTTCTAGGAAGGGTGGGACCAACACTCACTATTTCGACTGAAACAAGGGGCTGAGTGATACCTCTTTTGAAGGAAATTCAATTCTGTTTCTAATGACATCTTATTCCTGGAATTCGGTCAGATAGTTTCCGAGATGAGTGTTTAATTGTGTGATGGTTTTCCTAATCGAAGTAGTGGACCAACAAAATATTAATGATAAAATATATCACAAAACATACATAATTATTTACACAGATGTTCAAAATGATCTTAGGGAACGAATTGTAGAAAGCCGGCTGATAATACCAGACAAGTCACTGGCAGTTTGTGAAAAAGAATCACACCTTTATCATTGCATGGAAGTCAGTGCATCGTATGCATTTCATATCCATAACTCAAATCAAGTTTTGAGAAAATTTATTGGATTGGTGACTTCCAAATTTGGACTTACACCAGAAGATTACTTATACAACAACCAACTATTAGACTTTCCAAATAATTAAACGGATGATGAGGATTTAAAGGTATTCGTCTATGAGATGTTCATCCCCTTCTAGAGTCACAAGAACTATTTACACATTATTCCACCATCACTCAAAAATAAAATATTTTCATACAAAAGGTTGCCCTGGACCCAAATTTAATATAATGTTACTTGCACAACAGGCATATTGCAAAATTGGCTCAAAATGAACTTTGTATTACAGGACATAAAACTTCATCAATGAAAAGCACCTGTTCGAGTTCCTACAAAATGTGATATGGTGAATAAAATGAAATGAAAAATCAAAAGCCATCCAGTATTTGAATGTCCCATGTTTTCTATGAGTTTTGAAGTGCCTTCTGGTGTCAATTAGTTAGTCAATGCCTGTGTAAAAAGTATTTGAGGCGTTTTTGTTAGGCCATCTACAATAATATTATGTCGATATTTCCGTTTGCTTGACAATGCACGCCAAAGTATTCTACTCTGAAGGGAAAAATAGGTGCAGAGTTCGGTTTGTCAGTTTGACTGAAATATTGAAAGGAAGATAATGAAGCTTCAAAATAGAGTTGATGATGGAAGTTTATGAAGGAAAAGAATGTTCAGGTATTAAATAATCTCCAAAACATGAATGATCCTGCGGAGTTGGCGAAAAATTCCACTTATGTTTTTGAATTGATTGCCGTCTTCTGGGGGGTGAAAAATTTTGTATTGGAAATAAGTGCGGAAATCAATAGATTGACTAATTCTAAGCACTTTTTGTTCAATGAAGTTTTTTCTGAAAAGCAATACTTTTCGACTGTCGGTTTTCAGGCAAAAAAAACACGTTTTCAGATCCTTTTTCGCGAATAACTGGAAAAATATGCATCTAATCGAAAAACCTGTGGAGAGCAAAATTATAGCTTTTGAAAAAACAAAGGTAATCGTTCATTTGTGATATATGCAAACCTACTACGAACTGAATAATTGCTTGTTGAAACTTGAATGGTATTTTCAAACGCCAAAATGGAATGTTTCTACGTAGAATAACCAAAAACCGTAATTCAGCGAATAATCACCATTTCTTCGAAATAACTCGAAAAGTCATGATCACGTGCAAAATTTTTTAGAGTACAAAATTGAAGGTTATTCTTCACTGGAGATTTTGGTGTTTCATTTTTTTCTGCAGGATGAAAATAGAGTAAAATAATGCCAGTTAAATATTGTGAGGGTTCGCGCAAAGTACCTTTTTTGAGCCCTTTCAGCATGAACCTTTTCAAAAATATAATCTGAAACGAAAAATCATGTGAATGAGCTTATAGCTCTTGAAAAAAGCTACAAAATACTTCTTTGGTGGATTTGATTGCCTAAACACTAAGCGAGTTATGGGAAAAAAAACAAAAACAATTTTTGATCCTGACTGCATCATAATAAAAGTTGTTGAAAAATATTTTAAATACATTCGAAGATGATTTCAATCGATCACAAATCCAAATCTAGACTTAACTTTTTTTTAATGGGGTAGTTTTCACCTTTAAAAAATCAAAAGCAACCTTGAGTACAGGGGTAAATTCAAAGTAGAGTCTCAATCTGAATTCTCATACAGTTGGGTTTCCCGGTTACTCAATAACAATTTCGATATAATTTTTTATGAAAACTATCATAAGGGTGGTTTTTAGGTTTCGAAACTATTAAATAGATAAGAAATTGTCTATCAAGGTTAATTCAACGTATTTACAGATGACTGCACGCTCAAAAGTAGTATTTTGTAATTTTTTTTTGAATAGGGGTAGTTTTCAACTCTGATGAATAAAAATCAACCCAATGCACAACCTCAACTTTGAAGTAGATGGTTGATAGAAGCTGAAACTCAAATTAAATGCAAATAGATACTGAATAAGTTGAATAACTGCCCAAATAACATGTTAATTATTATTTTCTGATGATATTATGTCATAAGGGGGGGTGTTAAGGGCTGACACTGAATATTGAACCATAAATTATATTAAAAATTATCAATTGGTTGATTTTACTGATATAAATATGATTTCAGTTTATTACATGCTCCAATCTAAAATTTTTATATTTTTTTTCGAATAGGGGTGGTTTTTACCCCCCCTCCTAAAAAGAAACCCTCGGCACAGGGTAGATTTTGAAAAAGAGGGTAAGTAGAACCTATATCCAAATCTTCATACGAATCGGTGCTGTATGGAATAAATACACAGTTTACACTGTATTTACCGTCATAGACTGGGGTAAATATCAATTCTGAGTTTTTCAGCTTGTGGTAGGTCAAGAACCCAAAAAAAACTAGAAGAAAAAATCCATCCTCCACAAAATGTTGACATTCAAGCAGTATTGGTAGTAATGTTGATTGCTACCAGATAAAAAAGCCGTGCAATATAAAAACACCGTTTGATAAGTATTAGGTTTGATCCTAATGTAAATATTTCGATGCACACATCCATAAGAGAAATAATCGCTAGTAAAATCCGTTATCTGGATTACTACAACAGTCGTCAGTTTTGGATAAGTTAATTGAAACGCTATACATATTTGTGAAACGTGCACCTCCAACAAAACTGAACACCACATAAAATCCCGTAGAAACTTCTGTTCCGATAACATCTCGACAATAAATTCTTTTATCTTTCCGATCTCACCTGCTGTACGCGAGTCCCCGTCGTAGCTCTCATATTAATTAAAACGCCATAGTCTTTGCGGGAAGGGCCATTTTGTTTACGAGCATTAATCATTTTCACCTGGATGAGAGATAACATCTCTATAATGGCCGAACTGATTCGGGTTTCGTTTCCAATTATAGAGGAAAGTCAGGTGGGAGGAGATAATGAAGTGATGAAATGGTGGTTGAATTTTTGTCGTTGAGATGCGCAAGTAATATAAAAAAATGAATTGCTCTTTCCTACGACGGCGTACTGGTGTCACTGTAAAAATAAAAATTCTCAATTGACAGATTTCAATATGTCGATGACAGATTGAAATCTGTCAAGGACGGATTATAATTTGTCAGATTTTTATCTGTTAATTGAAATATTTTATATTTCTGTAGTAACACAACTTATACGCCGTCGTAGAATCTTGAGGTTGAAGATTTAGATCCAAAAATATTCCTCTTCATCTAAGACATAGGTATTCCGGCTGCTTTTTGGTATATAAACTTTCATAGTTCTCTTCTATTATGATTGTTTGCACATATGTATGATGCAAGAACCGTTATATCTACTATCAGGTTTGAGGTTGTTATCCAATAACGCCCGCAAACCAATGTCGACTTAAGAAAAGATTATCAAAATCAACGAAGTTCAACAAAATTCGAAGTGATTTTTCTATCTCACATATCCCGTTAGGATACTACACTGATGAAATATGAACATTTCCAGGGTATTTTCAAAAACATTTATTGAACTCCAGACAATAGTAATATGACAATAGCTATGAACTACGAAATGAACAGAACGATGTCATAGGATGTGGTGCCCAAAAGTTGATTCAAGATTTATGTTTACATATTAAAAGTGAACAATGGAACAGAAATAGCATTGGATTGGTTTGAAAGTTATTTATCAATAAGAAAACAAGTTGTTCGTTGCAATGAATACATATCTGGGAAAATCGAGGTTGACATAGGTGTTCCACAAGGTAGTGTTCTGGGGCCTTTACTCTTTAATTTATATATAAATGGTTTACAAATATTTTTCGAAATTGTAAATATCACTTCTTCGCAGATGACACTTTGATTTATGCAGAGGCTGATGATTGTATTTCTCTTACAACTGCAATGAATTCGAAACTTTCTAATATAATTGAATGGACAAATTACAATAAACTGAAAGTGAATATAGGTAAAACAAAATGTATGATATTAGGATCAAATAGACAAAAAATAAATCAAAATAAATTCACATTTAAAATTGGAAATGATAACATTGAGATGACAAAAAATTTAAATATCTTGGGATTATAGTTGACTGTGAATTAAAAATCAGTCATCACATAGATTATATATGTAAAAAAATTTCTAGGAAAATTGGTGTACTCAGTAGAGTTGGCAGAAATTTGAGTGAATCTTCGAAAAAATTAGTGTACAATACCATAATATTGCCTCATTTCACATTCTGTAGTACAATTTTATATATTTCGTCACGAACCGATAGAAAAAGACTCCAAGTATTACAAAATCGGGCTGTGAGGGTGATTTTGAGATGTGATAGGTATGAACGAGTAAAGAGTATGCTTGATAAACTGGAATGGTTGAATATCGAACAATTTTTGATATACCAAACACTAGTTTTATAATTAATTTTAATTATATATTGAATCAAAATAGCCTTAAATCAACGCAAAATTAAATTTTTTTCAAAGGAGCCATTGAATATAATGAATTATCAAATGAAATCAAAAGAAAAAATTTATACAGTTTCAAGTTTCCTGTTAAAAATAAATATTTGAATATGAATCGAATTTATATCCAATTATCTACATGGTAATTAATTTATATAGGTTTTTTTTGTAATTTGAATCTTTTAGATAATATTGTTGAGTATCTCTAAAAAATATTCAGTTATCATGAAAGATTGTTGAATAGCTATTGAGCTAAATAAAGTTGTTCTATTCTATTGTTTGCATCACGACCATAGCTCCATATTTAATTCATCGCAAGTTTTCCGGAGCTGCGGCAGCCATCTTCAGCGGCGTGGTCTTAGTTGAACTCCTTCCTGTGAGTTCAAAATTACTAAAGGCAAATCTAAAGATGCTTTGTTAATATCTTGCGGTCAGACCCTGTTCTGTTCATCAAAGTGGTCAAAGTTTGAATGAAATAAAACTTATGACAAGTGTTTACCGATTTTCTCTATCAATGTAATGATTGCCGAAAATTTAACTTTTCTACACGCATACGTCTGTAAATATGAATATCAATAATGTAGCTTATTGTTAGAGGGTTATGTGAGTTGCGCATACCTGTTGGAAATGTAGTATCTAACTATTATCATCAAATATTTTTCTACTATAATCCAGTTGTATAACTGGACGTTTGACAATGAATACTCATTTGTTTCAATCCAACTGATGATCAGTTGGCAAAATGTGAATTTAAATTTTTAAATTTATCCTGGTAAAATGTCAGATATCTCTACCCACTTCTGTTGATACTATCGAGAATGTTTTGCATACATTCTGAATTATCATAATCCATTATCCAATACAAATGAGAAATGCTTGCTTCTCCGAATGTCTTATCAATTAGAAAATCAGGTTCTATCAATAATGGTAACCACTCCTCAGAAAGTGACTAGCAAACCTTGAAATGAGCAATTTTGCTAGGAGTTTCTATGAATCAATCTTTTGTGTGGTGTGGTCGAGTTATTGTTGAAACGAAAATGAGTATTTTCGAGCTTTTTTTATAATTACATACTGCAAAATTTTACTATGCACTTGATATGTGGATGAGTATGATTTCTATCTTCATCCATTTATACAACTAGTAAAATTGGAATCTCTGGTGTGAAAGTGATATCATTTCATTGTGATCAATTACCCTGACACTAAATCGATTTCACTCGCAACTGACGAGCGCTTGGCTAGGAATGTTAGCATTTTCAGGTGAAAAAATTTGATACCGAATCAATTTTGATGCTAATGAATTCAAGCAAGACGCTCTAATGCCATTGATATGAATTTGACGTCAGGGTTAATCATCTCTCTGAGTTTTTATGCTCTTCATGTTCATCAGTATATGAGCAGATGATCTCAAGAATTTTTTGGCTCATCAATGAAGTGGGCCATCTTAACGATTTTTGTTTCATTTTATCGGGTATAACATTTTTCAAGCTCGCTGAAAAATCATATGATGTATGTTTCCATATCCAGTTGAGTGATCTGATCAGTTTAATTTGATCTTGAAATATCTAGTTCTAAGTTCAAACTACGAATTTCAACTTGAGCGGTAACCCCTGGGAAACATTAGCATGAGAATTTGAGTTACTGGGAGGCGCTGAGGACTAGTGACCCAAATGCTCAGGGAGCCAATTTGGACTACTATATTGTTCAAAGTCGTTCCCAAAAAAAGATATCAGGGATATCGGAATGCGAATGATTCGGGAGACAGCAGATATTTTTATAGAATTTATGAACTATCAAAAGTTGTGGGAATTCATCAAAGGTTTTTTTCGGATAGTGTCCACCAAATTGGAAGTGTCTCTCAATTTTTCTTCGAACATATTTGGAAAATATATGGTATGGATAATGTGGTTTCCTGATATGATGAACATTACAAATCATTTGGATTCTCGAGCCTCTTCAATATCGTCCCAACGAGGTTAAAATTTGATATATCAGTATAAAAATTTCATTACGCTATGAGGTAGCACACGATTAAATTTCCACAAAATTTATTGTCTTCGCAAAGACAATAAATTTTGTGAAAATTTAATCGTGTTCTACCTCATAGCGTAATAACTATGGATTTCCATCAAGTAAAGGCCACCTCAATCCAAAATCTAAAAATGTCATGTCTATCAACGTGAAAATTTAAATTTAGCGCCGTTTAATTCAGAATATTTTGAGTGATTTAATGCAAAATGCGTAATAATAATATTTATTCCAGTCAGATTATATTTACATGATAATGGAACAGTCAAGGAGAAAAACATAAAAAACAGCACCTATCGAATATATAAAATCAGATCAAAATACAATATTGGAACTATTGAAGTTGATAATAATAACCTGGGTATCCGAGTGTGACAACTCGCATTATCTATTCAATTATGATATATCATAGGAACATTCCTTGGATAGAAAGTCTCTGAGCTTCCTCTTGAAACCATTGAGGATGACTCGACGAGTACAGAATTCCCACCCCTTTGTTGAGAATTCGAAGACCTGTCGAACCTCTCTTGCTTAAGGATCTTTTTCAATGGAACAGCTGAGCTTCGGAACTCCTTACCGAGAGAGGTTTTTCCTGAGGCTCACAAACTTCAAGAATTCAAAGTGAATGTTAATTCGTATCTCCTGTCCCTTAATTAAGGCGGTGTTCTTTGAACATTACAGGGCTTTCCTCTCGTGTGAATCTGCATATAAAAAAACTATCTTCAGCAACAATATGTCTTATCTGCATATGTTTTGTTCCTCCTATTCAGAATAATATCATTTTCAAAATACACGGTGTTTCAAAATTCAGTATTGAGATTTTAGGGGCGCATTTTTCGAGTCAAAATAAGACTTTTGTTTACCATAAACATATGTCCGCAAACGCTTCGTTGCCGAACTACAGAGCGTTGAAGTTTCAAGATTTTTTTAGTTCTTTCTTCATAGCTCTTTCAGTTCTGAAGATATTGAGATCAAATTTGAAATTAAGGTTACGATTTAGAGTTTACATCATCCAGTATGCCAAGTGATTGTAACATGCTACAGGAAGATATGTTTTCAGGGGTCGAGCCCATATTCCCCCCATAAACTTTTTTGTAGTGCGCCGCTGGTGAATTCTAAAATATGAAATGAATTCTTTGTTTTGTTTATAGATTTTTCTGTCTCTTGTAGTTTTCACGCATCTGCAACCGTTATTAAGAAAAAAATCGAAGTAATTTTTTCCTAATTCGCTAGATTTATTAAATTTGTCAACGAAACAATGAAAAAGTGAATAGTGTGCTTTGACTGCTTTTTTCGATTTGACGTTTAGGTTTGTTTAAAAGCATTTGACAATATTCGAAAGTTGAAAGTCTCATCAAAAAAACTGAAAAAATCTTAAAACTTTAACGCTCTGTAAGTAGTTCGGTAACGAAGCGTTTGCGGGCACATGTTTATGGACAAAAACGTCTTATTTCGACCTGAAACATACGCCCCTGAAATCTTGACACTGAATTTTGAAACACCCTGTGTATCGTATTTCATTTAACTTATATATTTTATTCTTGACCCATAAAAATAATGTATATGCTGACATGTAAAATACAGCAATACAGTTAAGATCATAGTAGTGTGAACATTTGCCCACTTTTGATTCTTTTCCGCATTCTTTCGAATATCTCGTATCATCTCGTGATTTAATCATCATTGCTTTTCCCCTACACTTTTCACTTATGTGACACCTCGATAAAAAAAAATTATATGTGTAGAAACCATCCCCAGGTATATTATTCGAATCTCCGAAATATTTTTGTGAATATGTTTTAATTCCTCCCGAAAGCATACATATTCCCTTCAAATCCCCCAGATCGAAAACCAAGCAGGAAGGTGGTTCTAAATCTTGGAATACGTTTCTGTAAGGATTTGGAAGATATATCGAAACGAGGCTATAAATAAGGGTTATATGGAACCTATCTTAAATTCAGATATTATGCTTGCCTCCTGAAACGTTACATAAATATCAGACTTTATGGTTTAAAAAGTTCTAGCAGGAATTATGTATATTACTGTACTTTTAAAGTTCACACCCATTGTTCAGCACGAGTTTCAGGTCGTAGAGAAAATAACTGAAATGTTCTTTACTCGGGGTTATACGGGCGATTGCTTTGAACGTTATTCTGGACCATTAGGATATTGACTTTACGTATTAGAGGAAACAGGGGAATTGAATGTTATATCGTTCGAAAAGATTCACCTAGCGATTGTTTTTTGGCGGAAAAGCACTTTCGGAATCTTGTTAGTTGCCGTATGTTCGGAGGTTTCAACTGAGGAAATGTATAATTTGGTGAGTTTGCTGATTAACGTAAAAGAAACAGCTCAGTAGCATAGACATTACAACTAATGGAATGGCCTTTATAACAGTTTTCTATAAAACATAATGCAGAATACATTAAAGAGAGAAAGGATATGCACATTGAGTGATATTGTGAAGGACAGAATGATAATTTTATATTTGATTACTCTATCCTTCTCAACCCCTTTATCTGCTACATTGAGGAAGGAATTTGCTCAGAGGTTACACGTGAGGTAATCTATCTTACTCATTACCCAGTCCTCTTCCTCTCTCTTGGGGCCAGTCCATTAGTTGTAATCTCTATGCTCAGTAGGTACTTGTGAAATAAAAATGAATGAAAATTGCTATTGGTATAACAAGGCAGGAAAGGGCTTCTTTCTCTCCAGAAGGCAAACAAAAAGCACTTCACACCCATGTTATACATATGATTTTTCAGTCTTCCTCAAATAACAAGTCATTTTTCAATAATTTATTCAAGAAAGTGACAAACTAAATTCTTCATAGAACTGAAAGTGAGAAGTAGGTACAGCATAGCATGGTTCTAAAATTTCGAAAATGAGAAAGAATATCAAAAAATTTAAAGTGAGCTGTCGACGTCTGAATTAGAACCAACACCTACATGCTAGGTGGCCACAGACTAGCATACATGTGCGTCATACATGTGTGTCATACATGATTGCGCGTTGATGTTTGCCAGTGTGTGGTGAAAAAATCGCAAACATGTACGTCGCACAAGTTTTCCAATTCGACCGGAATTCATGTATGCACAAGTTTGAGCGTGCAAACATGATTGTCGGTGTGTCGGAGTATGAAGCTTATTGCGCATACATGTCCAGTTCAGTGTCTCACGGATTGTTTGGGTTGATCAGTTACTTTAATGAACTCTGTCCAGAAATAACCATGTCATCAGATTTAAGACATTTTTCTAAAGCGTTTATCACTGATTTTATAGAGCTATATGAAAGTTTTCCATGTTTAGGGAAAACGAAGAGTCGTGATATATTCATGGTTTTGTTGAAAAGGCTCCTGGAAACAACCGAATGCTACAAAAAAAAACTGTAACGGCTAAAATAAATAGCATACGCGGCAGTTCCCGAAGAGAAATGAAAAAATTGAAGAGTCAAAAAGGTCGGGTAAAGGAGCAGACGACGTATACGTAACACACTTATGGTATATAGCTTTGCAGGTCTCTGGTATTATTTTTCCCAACGACTGAGGAGAACTAGCGTTGAAAGCTTTGAATCTTCATAATTCCTTCCAGTGGCTAAATAGCGAATTGTGGCTGTTAATCGCTCATGAGGAGATTCTAGGAGATTAATATGAGTATACTTTGAGCGTTTGAAAAGCCATTCTTTCACCCATTTTTTTTTGTTGTCTGTTGAACTAGTTTCCTTTTTTTTTTATTAATAAAGCAGCGTACGCCGCTGCTAACAGAAAGAAGGTGTCATCACCGCTCATCGTGCACTTCCAAACTAACATGTTTGATAAACGTGTGTGTAAGTGTATGGATAAACTCTGTTGGCGTTCAAGTACGTCACACATGTGTGACATACATGTATGACGCACATGTATGCTAGTCTGTGGCCACCTTTATAACATGTACGATGAGCGGTTCACCAACTCGTTGCGCTACCGGGACTCACAGGCGAATTTTTTCGAATCTTTATTATCGTCACATTATTCTCATCACTCAAACGCATGAAATAGTTTGTCAAAAATGAGAATTCGGAAGGAAAATCAAAGATAAGAAACGCATCACCATTGATCGAAACGGAATGTGAAATCAGATGACACAACATTGGATTTATCGGCATCGATATCCATACTGTGTTTGTGGTGCTTGTGAGAAAAATATTTTTTTCTACGGATGCTATACAATAGGCCACTTCTCTCATCGCTTTCATACGTTCAAAATGAAAGATTTCTCACGCAGTGAGTAATATCCGCCATTACAGTGAGAAATAATTTATGACTGTTATCACGATAACCCAAGTTAGTCATGAATTCTTACATGTCAGATTGATATGACACGTTCTCCATGTTGACAACGCTACGCCGACGATTCGCGTGCAATATCCAAGAAGTCCTTTGTTGGCTTTTCCATAAAAACAAAACCGAAGCACTGCATAATTATTGCTGTCAACTTACCCAACAAAAATAGTTCTATTGTTGATTGTTACAGTATAACAAGTTCAGATTTATTAAATATTGAATATAATGGAATACGAAGATTTTGAGTTGGAAAATACACCTCCAGAAATTGTTCAGAAAGCAATAGATGACTGCAATAATTTGCTACCAAGCACGTCAAGAGAAAAATATCAAATCGCTTAGAGAAACTTTAAGGACTGGAAAATGAAAGCCAAGGTGAATTCTTGTTCCAAAAATACCTTGTTAGTTTATTTTGAAGAGTTATCAAGAAGATTGAAATCATCATCATCATTATGGTCGTAGTACTCGATGCTGAGGAGTACTTTAATTATTAAAAACTGTGTTGATATATCAAAATACGTAAAACTACTTGCCTTCTTTCAACGCGAATCTGAAAAATATGCTCCAAAACAGTCAAAAACATTAACTTCTGAAAATATAAAACAATTCTAAAAAGTTTCACCTGATGAAACGTATTTGCTGATAATGGTATGAATTGAAAGTTTTTAAATTGTTATCGAAAAATGAAGTTTTGGTTTTGATATCAGACTGCTTTACAGGGGCATGCCGTTGTGATGAACTTCGAAAATTAAAAATTGATGACATGGAAGATCTCAATTCGGCGCTTTTATTAAAATTACCCGATACTTGAACCGTTCCTAGAAATTTCGCAGTCACAGGAGAATTCTACCAAATTTACAAAAAATATGTGAAGCTTCGACCATGCACAAAATGAAACACGTTTTTTTTTTTAATTACAAAAATAGCAATTGTGCGAAAGAGCCTGTGGGGATAAATGAATTTGGCATCATGGCGGAAGAAAAAGCAAAATTTTTGCAATTACCGAACCCTGAATTAGCCACAATAAACCCTTGTTGGTTGCAGTGGAGGGCCGAACAGACCCACTCACTTCTGACCATCTGACCCTGAATTATATACTGGCCTGTATGCCAGGTTATATGCGACTATTTTAGTTAATGCCAGGGGCAAATCTTTTAACTTCGAAACGAATTATCAACAGTTTTATTCAATCTTTGAATCGTCTTGAACACAAAATTCAATTCCTTATATGTCATAAACTCACAAGTTATTCAATATTGAATAGAGAAGTGAGAGACATTATCAAAAAGGTATCACTGGCCCCCCTTTACCATTCGAACAATTTGTTGACACCCCCCATTGGCTGGTGATATATTTTCAATTTCGTTCCTTTCGTTTATATGGAGTTTGGAAGCAAAATTGTTTCTAGTGGTAGTGAGACCGGTGACTGTTGAGTTGAGTTGGGGAGGGGGGGAGGAGTTGAATTCGGGGGGTACATGTCCCTTCACGTTTGAATAATGAAAGCCAATCCAATTAAACGAAAAGGTCAAAAGAGAAGAAAAAAGAATGAAAACTAAGGAAATGCGCTAATTTGTTTCAATTCTCGAGAGAAAGGCCATTAAAAGAAACTCCTTCCTCGATTCAAACTCCAGAAAGGCATTATCGTGTTTTCGAACCGCGTACCGTTAAATTCCCGAAGTGGTCCGGATTTAATATTTGCGTAAGACGAGATTACTGCGCACCAGTTTGCAGATAGACGATACCGGAATTTAATTTAGGATATAATTTAGTGTGTTAATTAAAACGGTTGTTTAATTAGAGCCGAGGAGGGTGAAACATGGCGCTAGAGAGGCTGCATGCAGCTGATATAAGTTTGGCAAACTTCGGTTTCTCGGAGGGATCTTCTTGTTCTCGGCTGTATGGCTGCGGTTCGAACAGGGGCGGGTCGGGGATGGTGCCAAGGGAAGCATCAATGGGGGTTTCATAATGATTTTTTATGATTGGAGCATTAGTTTGGATTAAATTATTATTATTATTATTTCGTTGCTGACGGTTCGTCTTCAGATATCACAGGTTGAATATAATCAGGCGTACGTCGGATTTTGAGAATTCAATTGAATTTAATAAGCACAAATTATGGAAATAAAAATGTAAAGGTGTGAAAGTAAATGTATAAGAAAACATTTGTCTGAAGACTGACTGATGCAAAACGAAAAACGTATTGAAACATCGGCTAGTAATTCCTCACATCCATTAGTCCTTATTTTTTTCAGAATTTCCATGTTCGAAATTATTGCATTCACAAATCCACTGGCAGACAGCTGTTTCGACCCACCAGGTCTTATCAGTGACACTTGGCTGGACTGTGAACACAAACTCTTCGAACCATCTACTCCTTACGAAGTAAATATCTGAAACTGGTGCAGATGGTGTAAACCTCCAAGGAGCAACGCCACCTGCTGGGTGACGACCAAAGTCTCAAACTCGCACTGCCCAAGGCAGAGGAGACCTCTTACGGCGGGCCATCATACGGCGAAGCCGCAACAAGTAGCTCACCGCGATCGAGAATCGACTTCGATCAACTTGCAGAAAGCTGCAACCTGAGATCTGGTGGGTCGAAGCAGCTGTCTGGCATTGGATTTGTGAATGCAATCATTTCGAACATGGAAATTCTGATTTCTGTGAAGGGTTGCAGCTTTCTGCAAGTTGACCCAAGTCGATTCTCGATCGCGGCGGGCTATTTGTCGCGGCTTCGCCGTTGGCGTTGCTCCTTGGAGGTTAGTTAACACCATCTGAACCAGTTTCTTATTTTTTTTGTTTACGAACAGTACATAATTATTCACTTTCGGTTCGATTTTTTCTTAGGTGTAGGAATATAAATATACGCAATATACAATAACTGGACGCAATCTGGTCACTATTCTTATTTGTTTCGATTAACATCAACACTCTGAAAGTTCCCTATACCAAAACAAAGAATCGAAACTCTATACTTAAGTTTTTTCTAACAAATTACGTTTGTAGAAATATGAACTAAACATGTATGTGACTAATCCAGACTCTAAATCTTCCATGGGTGTTTTTTCTGTTATGTAGCCTGCGGACATATTTTCAACAAACCGGACTTCAAAACAAATTCACTTTATCTTCTTTTCCTTCATCTGAAATTTTGACATTAGAGTGTGAAATAACTACCAAACATTCAACGTGTGTCTGAATTGAATTTTTGGAATTACATTGAAGTAGTGCTATGACAATGACTCAAAAATCACTCGATATTTGATGGGTCTCTGTAAGTGGTTGTTGATGGAGTATCATCTGATATTCTCCCAGTAAATGCAGGTGTTCCACGGGGTTCAGTTCTGGCGCCCACTTTGTTTCTGCTTCATATCAATGATTTGCTCGAGAAGTCATCTTATTCAAAACATAGTTATACCAGTTTCTCTTCCAGAGTCCCCATACCAGCTCCAGAAACAAAAATTCAAAGCAACATTCACGCCAATAAAATTAACGACGACTTGGTAAAAATAGTAGAATGCGGTAGCATGAACTTGGTGGAATTTAATGCTAGGAAAACCCAAGCATGTCTCTTCTCAAGAAAAGCCGATCTATCATCATCAAATATTCAGATGTCAGGAGTAACTATTCCTACAAAATCAAGTATCTCGATGCTAGGAATTATGATCTGTGATAATCTCTCATGGGAAAACCATGTGAGATCGATCGCTGAAAGTGCTTTCCAGAAACCTGGATTTCTATATCGCGCGAAGAAATACTTTACTCGTCGTCAGTTTCTAATGATCTACAAGGCTCAGATGAGACCTGTCTTGGAATATAGTTTTCATGTGTGGAGTTCGACACCAAAACATTCATTGAGGTCTCTGGATTCCTTTCAGAAAAAAGCAATTCGTCTTGTTGGTGATTCTTCGCTCACAAAATCACTCACTTCATTGGAACATCGAAGAAGGGTCTCTCTTCTATAGATACTTTCACGGTCGATGGTCTTCTGAATTGTTATCAATCGTTTCACTCTTGGCAATATCTACACGGATGACTCGACTTGGTTACAGAATTCCCACCCCTTTGTTGTGAATTTGGAAACCTGTCTAACCTCTCTTGCTCAGGGATCTTTTTTCAATAGAACAGCTGAGCTTTGGAACTCCTTGCCGAACGAGGTTTTTCCTGAAGCTTACAAACTTAATAAACTCAAAGTGAATGTTGATTCGTATCTCCTGTCCCTCGATTCACCCGGTGTTTTTTTTCAAAAATCTTGCAAATATAGTACTTGTGTTTGAATCCCAGGGAGGGCATTTGGACCGATTTCCTTTCCTTGTCACCGCCTTTGGGATCGGGATATACACCGAAGGAGTGTCCAATAGACCGTCTACGCCGTTAGGAGCCCTGAGTGATAATCCGACTTGGAAATAACGGACTAGTCGTAAAAATGATTGTTGTTTCTGTTGGGGCGATCGAATTAAATTCTCGGCATAGCGCTTCTTATTATGAATACCGGGATATTGTTGTGGCAGGAATGGTTCTGTGCAATTTCGATCTGCATTCTTGAAATTTTATGGCAACCCTTCGCTGGAATGGATAATTTGAGAGTAGTCAGTCACTGGTAGGTATCGAAAAATACCCGCTCGGTCCGTGTATCTATAGTGACGATTGTTAAAATGTACATTTGTCATCTTGACAGGCATAAATACTGAATTTTAAACGTCGGGCTTTTCGACAAAATATGAAAATAAACTCAGGCAGTTTTTAGACAACATGCTTTCATGGAAAATTATCGGTAATTTTGAAGCACTTGTGTAATTACTCGAGAATATTTCCATCGTATGTTAAAAATCCCATATGAAGCGGGACATTTTCGATCAATTACAGCGATAAATTCTCGGCGGGACATTTTCGGGCTGGTAAATACCCGGCAGGTATCGAAAAATACCCGCTCGGTCCGTGTATCTATAGTAATGCTTGTTAAAATGTACATTTGTCATCTTGACAGGCATAAATACTGAATTTTAAACGTCGTTGTTTTAACTCCGGAAATATTCTACCGGATTACCCTTGTACATCAAAATAAATCTGATAATTTTCCATTCAAGCATGTTGTTAGTAAAAAAACTGCATTCGGTTATTTTCATATTTTGCTAAAAGAACAGATATCATCATATGGTACACACATGGTCGAGTGGGATAATATCAAATTACTTATGAGAGAATAGAATGAAACAAAAAGGGAATTCAAAGATGCTACTTGCATTTTGTTAAACTGAAATGAAGATATTGCTACTCCTTCATTGAGTAAGGATCAATGTTGGATTCCTCCTCTGAAAATGGAAGTTGAACTGGAGAGATTCAAGTAGGTGGTTTCAAAATCAACCTTGGGTTCAGTTATGGATGAATGAGTCATGCCAGGGTCACATTTTGACACTACGTACCAGAATTGCATTTCCATTGAAAACTTTCCTAAATGACTTGGAATAGGAGGTAGACTTGTTTCCGAAACGTCGCCAATGGGATGTATGAGATTTTTTTTTCAAACAAATCCGTTTACTTAATCTTCAAGTTCATAAAAGAACGATACGTAACTAATACTCACTCAATTTTGTATTTTTTAATTTTGCATTTACGTATCAGGACAAATATACCAATTTACCGAAAAAACAAATATTATAAGAAGTTGAAGCTTCTTGCTTTCCATTTCTAGGAAGGAGAAAACCAAAGAAATGGATTCCAGAAAATCATTGAGACTCCTTAGACTTGATTTTGGCCCCTCAATATAGCTTGAAATCTCTGGTGTCTTTGCCCTATATCTTATTTCCTTCCTGTTCCTTCCGAGGAGAACAATTATTTATCTCTACTAGAATTGTGTTTCTTTCATATTTTTGAGCCTACAGCAGTAAATCCCAGAACAGATTTACTGCTATCCTCACAATTTTACCCACATCTTGATTTTTCGCATTCATTAGTTGCATGCATGCTTTTGGTAACATGTAAAAGGATTTTAGACCCATCATTGCTGAACCATCGACGTCCTCTTATTCCTTGTGACTTTTATGTCCGAACACAATAGATAGGGTGACACTATTATGAATTCCCAAATCAGACAATTGTCAGACAGTTCCTCACGTCTTGAACAAACTTTGTATTAACTGCCTCACTTGACGGTTGGCTGTCAGGAAAAATAGCAAAGGTTTTTTCCATAGTCTTTTTCTCGAGTAATTCTTCTGCACAGTATTCTTCGGCAACTATTTCTCTTTTCAATCTTACTCTCGGTTGTTTCATTCTACTGGATTAGGTCACATTGAGATTAAGCATTTGTAAAAGATGAGGTTTTCAGTTCCTTCCTTTATTTTTGGGGTTGACAACTTCCCCAACGTTTTCTTCTTGAAATGTATGAAGAAATGACTACTATACCTCGTTTAAAATAGACTAGATGCACATTCAAAAAGAATAGAGAGGGAAAATATCGTTGTCGAAAAAATAACAGTTTGTTATTGCTGATGAAGTAATTGAAAAATACTCGCCCCATCTCAAACCGTATAGCCCATTACACTTTTTTTAGGGGGTCCAAATGATCCAGCATGATTCATGTCCATGAAAAAATCCCCCTTTTGTGGTGGGGAATTCAGTTTTTCCTGTATATAGTCGATTGAACAGTGAGTTTTTCTATAAATTCAGGTCGAAAAGCGCACCTTTCCTGAGATACAAATCATTTCATTACTTGCATGAACGAAAAGAGTTTCGGATGTTTCTTTCTGCTACAGTTTCCGCCAAAATAATTCGTTTTTTGAAAAAGTAATAAGAGCCTTTTTTGCAATTCTCAATATTTAGATTAGTAATGGTTTTTTTCGAATTACTGAGGAGAAATGTCAAGAACAGTTTAAGATCTGTAGAGCCTTACCATAGCTCTTCCACTGAGTTTCAAGTTTCTCAATAGAAAAATCACTCGAAGAAATAACCTCCAAATCAAGACTAGGTATAAAAATATTGTTTCACAATCAAATTTTTCAGTTTTGATCAGCAAATTTTTGCATCTCTCTGACTATAGAAGGAGAAAGTTTGATTTTTACCTGGGAAAAACATAATGTTTGTACATAGTTTTGTAACACCCAGTTATAAAGCGGATTCATGCACACCGCTCTTCACCTTGTATCTTTCATTAACTGTCATTACTTCAATTTGTTTCAAGAATTTGGTGCCTTTACGCACTCCTTTCATTGAATTTCATTTCTTCTTTTTAATGGTTTTTAATAGAATGAACTTAACATAAAATTTGGTTCAGAGATCCCATAATAATCAATACAATACAAGTACTTCATCATTTTCATTCATTTCTGACCGATCTGCTTATAGGTATGTCCTAACAAAGAGGTTGTGACAGATTCGCGCATGCGTATGTCATATTTGCATTTTTATTCCTTAAAAGATTGAAGATGGTTATCTCTAAAAGAAAATGTAAAGAAAGATAAAAGTTGATTCAGACACATAAATGGGCCCATATAAAATAATACATGGGTTAAAAATCTTTGTGAAAGAGGTTAATGAAAGTGAAGATACAAATTAAAGAAAAAAAAGGTGTGCTTAAATCCGCCTATAGTCTATACGAAGTCATTTGAAAAAGCATTAAGTCTGAAATTCCATTTATAGTCGGCGTATCTCTGATGAAACACTCAGGTTATCACCAATCCTATAAGCTGTATTGTCTTCATTGAGTTCGTCAAGTTAAATTGGGAACCAAAAATTTATTGAATATTGAATTAAGAAAACATTTCAAGAATAGTCTCAATATCCCGACGGATCCAATGAATATCTTTTTCTGGATGTTCTGCATATGTGTTTCAATTTTAATTTTGAATACTCCCCTCTCGTGCCAAAGAGGATGACATCAATAACGTACTCCCGATTTGGATGAGTTCCAGAAAGCGCTTTGCGCTGCTCTAAATCAGGGCCGTTCCAATTAAATTAGATTTTTAGGGATGTAAAACGCAGATGTGCCGTCTGTGGGGGGAAAACTTTCGAAGGAAACTTCCTTCGTGAACGCTGAAAATGAATATTTACATTTAATTTATTTTTCATGAATATTTAAAGGGTGTCTCGGTGATTGTTCCAAGAATGGCGGACGAATACTGGGGTTGGGCGATAATCTGCATGGATTTCACCAGAACCCGGTTTGATGCGAAAATAAATTTCAAACGATTCCACGACAAACCTCGACAAAAAAAATATCTCCATTGACAGATTTCAATCTGTCGATGCCAGATTAAAATCTTCAAATGACAGATTATAATCTTTCGATGACATGTTTAAATCTGTCAATGACAGTTTTTAATCTTTCGATGACAGATTGAAATCTCTGAAACTGGTGCAGATGGTGTAAACTTCGAAGAGGCAACGCCATCTGTTGTGTGACGACCAAAGTCCTACTGCCCAAGGCAGAGGAGACCTCTTACAGCGGACCATCGTACGGCGAAGCCGCAACAAATTAAATTTTTGAAACTTGTAAGCCTCAGGAAAGACCTCTCTCGGCAAGAAGTTCCAGAGCTCAGCTGTTCTATTGAAAAAAGAACTCTGAGCAAGAGGGGTTTGACAGGTGTCCCAATTCACAACAAAGGGGTGGAAATTCTGTACTCGTCGAGTCATCCGTGTAGATATTGCCAAGGGTGGCACCGATCCTGAAAATATCTATAGATGAGAGACAAGTCTTCCATCCTTCTACGATGTTCCAATGAAGTGAGCGAGTCTGTGAGCGAAGAATCACCAACAAGACCGATTGCCTTTCTCTGAATAGAATCGAGAAGCCTCAATGAATGTTTTGGTGCCGAACTCCACACATGAGAACCATATTCCAAGACATGTCGTATATGAGCCTTGTAGATCATTAGAAGCTGACGAAAAGTGAAGTTTTTCTTCGCACGAAATAGAAATCCAAGTTTCTGGGAACTACCTTGAGCAATCGATCTCACATGGTTTTCCCATGAGAGATTATCACTGATCGTAATTCCTAGCATCGAGATACTTGACTTCGTAGGAATAGTTACTCCTTATATTTGAATACTATCATTGATCATTTTTCATTCAAATCGTTACAGCAAACATTCCAGAAAATGGTATTCAAAATTTCCAGATGAATACCGGCAGTCTGAAAATATATTTGAAATTGACAAAATGGACAGATGCAATATCAAATTTCGATTTTTATCAGACCGCACTTTTATTTGTGCGGACTTAATGTGTGACATTGTAAACGGTGGACCAAGATAAATATCGCTGGAATTTCACATAAAATGAGCGATTTTCATTACTGGGTAAGAAGAATTTTTATTTTATTGGGAATGTTATGTAGTTGTCAAACTTCACATCATATCTGTTGTTTGAACACACAAAATGTTTCCTTTTTTTTATCAAAACGTCACACAAGTCCTCTTTACAAGTTTTTAACAGTTTCAAGCGAACAAAACCATTATTGTTCCAAGATTTTTTTTAAAACGTCCTGATTTCGTTGGGGTGTCATAGCTCAATACTGATTTATTTTCGATGTTGCCGGCGTTACCGCCGCCATTGTTATTGTTGAAAACTGAACACACTCATGGAACAGGACAAAATTTGTGTGTTCAAATAACCGAAAGTTGATGTGGGAAATTGAGAAGTTTTACAACTAAGTTGACATGTATCTCCAAAAATTGAGGAGACCGCCAAAAATGTTATAGGAATTTTTTGTAGATGAGACCGAATAACTTGAGTTCCCCCTCTTTTTCGAAAAGGTTCTCAAAGCGACCAAAGTATCGGATCAGTCACCCCATACTTAAAACCCGTTAGCGATTTCAAAAAAGAGGAGTACAAAACTTCTTTGAAAGAAGTTAGTCTATCTAAAACAGTATACTAAATTTGAACCAAAAATTTTTCGCAATAAAATAATACACATTAAGCGAAAAATAAAGAATAATCAAAGGTAATACCACGAGTCCTTCAAATGTAATCGATAAATTTTCATTTTCCACAAAAACTTTTTTATTTGGCAAAAGTATGAAAACAAACCGATTGATAAAATCACGAGTCCGTAGGATGAGTGATTTTATCTGATTCGGTTTGTTTGAATGCTTTTGCCCCGAAATAAAAAAGTTTGAGTGTTTCGAAAATGAAAATGTATCTTATTAAATTTGAAGAACGAGTTGTATTTGGAGAGATTATATTTTGAACAAATAGAAGAAAGAACAATAATTTAATCGATCAGTATTTAATTTACTTAAGAAGGAACGGAGAATAGGTGAAAATTTAACAAATTTGAAATTTCAAACAACGATGTATGCCCTATATGATCCAGAAGAGATATGATGCTTACGCATTGAATATTATAATGCTTGCCGACGATACCAAGAGATGGCGTCACACCTCTCATTGTACAAGGTTCTTATGAAATGAAATTCGCGCCAGAAGGAACATAAAATCATTCGTTATGTCGTTGTATCAAAATCTTCATACAACGGTTTCTTCTCATACAACAAAAAATGAATTGTATTTAATAAAAACTAATTGTACGCCATCTTCATTTGAGTTAAGGAAACCTTAAACATTTGAATCGGTCGTTCGCTATATCTGTCATAAAGTTGCGGTTATGAGCTATTTACGTGTTTGAGTGTTCATTGAAATGTGTTGTTATTATAATGCTGAAAAAGTGAAAAGTGAATGACTATTAATAATAAGGTAACTCTTCATTCATGATAATTTATATAAATATGAGCCAGTTCAATAGAATCGACGCGGTGAACTTTATAATTTTGACAAAGGTAAACAACGTTTTATCGAAACAATCGAAAGGACCAGGCAGTTTTATCGGTATAATAGCTAATGATTGGCTAGAATAACCATATAATAACCCGCTACTATTGGTTAAAATGCCAAAAACGTCACATTTCGACAAGTGAAAAAAATAATCTGTAATAAAATCACTCTCCAGGATAACATTTCACTCTCAAGCCCAGACAAACACATGTTTCATTCAGAGGAATGAGATAAATCAAAACAAAAACACGCCTTATTATGAAAAACCTTAGGAATATTCGGTGAGCGCAAAATCTAGGAAGAAAGTCTTGATATAGCGAGGAATATATTAGTACAAACTGTGAAAGAGTTCAGATTGAATTCAAAAAGTGGACAAGAAACTAATAGTATGTCTACTCTACGGCTGATGCCACTTCCAACCAAATTTTAGTTTTTTTTCCATCAAATATTTCATTATGTTGTCTTGAAGCAGCCAAACATCCTTGGCGGGTTCGCTCATTATTTTTTACCACGAGGGTAGGCGAAATCCCATGCGTAGGCGCCTTCTCGTTGTGTTGTTTGTTTTCTCAGCAATTGAATTTGCATTTAGATTAGGTACAAAGTTGCCGACAACAAATTTCACTTCAGTACGAGGAACAATATCATTCCTAAACTTTGGAAGAACTCGAAAGCAATTCCGTTCGGCTTATTGAATATTCAGGGTTCTTTTTATCTAAACGGGGTTGTTTTCTGGGGCTGGGAGAACGACGAACGGAAATCTGATCAATCGGTTTCTGGAAAGAAAGTAGGTCGCAAAGTTGGCGATTTTTGTCGTCGGGAAACTTTTTGGATTGGAATTTCTGCCTGTTCAATAGGGAAAATATAGGTATTGATCTGCTGACTTCCGATTTTGATTTATTCACGATATTTTTTAGAAAGGTATACCACAAGAACTTGAAATTCTATCGACAAAACACCTTTCAACGAGAACTTTGTTGTTTAGCAGCAAAAAGAGAGCAACCAGTATGTAGTGGAGCGCCGTGCCGTAAGATTTATACCCCGAAATCCAGCACAGGCCAATGGATCTTCATAAAAGCTGCTGCCCTGCATTAACGATGACTTGGTAAAAATAATAGATTGGGGTGACACGGTGGAATTTATTGCTGGGAGAACCCAGGCATAACTCAAGGAAGGTCGATCTTTCATCATCTAGTATTCAGATGTCAGGAGAAACTATTCCTACAAAGTCGAGAATCTCGATGCTGGGAATTACGATCAGTGATAATCTCTCATGGGAAAACCATGTGAGATCGATCGCTGAAGGTGCTTCCCAGAAGCTTGTATTCCTATTTTATGCAAAAAAATACTTCACTTCTTGTCAGCTTCTAATGATCTACAAGGCTCAGATACGACCTGTCTTGGTATATAGTTTTCATGTGTGGAGTTCGGCACCAGAACATCATTAAGGCTTCTCGATTCTATTCAGAGAAAGGCAATCCGTCTTGTTGGTGATTCTTCGCTCACAGACTCGCTCACTTCATTGGAACATCGAAGAAGGGTCGGAGACTTGTCTCTCTTCTAAAGATATTTTCACGGTCGGTGCTCTTCTAAATTGTTATCGATCGTTACACCCTTGGTAATATCTACACGGATGACTCAACGAGTACAGAATTCCCACCCCTTTTTTGTGAACTTGGAGGCTTTTTGAACCTCTCTTTCTCAAGGATCTTTTTTCAATAAAACAGCTGAGCTCTGGAACGCCTTTCAGGAAGAGGTTTCTCCTGAGGCTCACAAACCTCAAAAATTCAAATTGTATGTTAATTTGTATCTCATGTCCCTTGATTCACGCGGTGTTCTTTGAACACTACAGGGCTTTCCTTTCGTAAGAAGCTGCATAAAAAACTAAAATAATTGAAAGTTGGGATAATGAAACATATGCATGAATAGTATATTTTGGTGTGAAATTGACAAATGAAAAGATGGCGACTGTGCGTCATTTGGTAAACAAATCGTGGCTGTCAGTTTTATAGCTGTTGGGAAAAAGCGTAAGCTTTATATAGTATTGAGCTCATAGTCAAGTGAAGTAATATCATGAAATGCACAAGAAATAAATATTTTCAATATTTATTTCAATACATTTTGTTTTCCAAGTAGCCATTGCAAATAGCGACATGAAGCTCCTACTATCATTATTGCAATTCATAGTAAATGTCATTCGCCTGCAGCTTGGTTTTATTGAATTTGGCGAGCCAATCGAGATGACAATCACATTTGATAAATTTCAGTTATTTTTCCCTGGGATTGCTACAAATGAGTAATATTTGGATTCTCCTTGGAATATAAGTGTGTGAGTACACTTCAACGGAGATTCAAAACATTTTCCAAATTTTGATGAACAGAATAATGTTTCAAATAAATGGAGGACACGATCAGAAAAGTGCCAAGAGATTGCAAAGTTATTTTCCGACCTCTTGCTTTTCTCAATGAACAATTTGTCACTTCCTAAACAAAAAGTAGGTGTAAATAAGTATATTTCGAATGATAATGAATAAAATGAGTTATGAAATAGTACCAGGCTCTTCATTTCCACATCAATAATTCTGACATAGTACATCCACCAGATAGAAATAGCCTCAAAATTTCGTAGCAGATAATCAGCTACTGCGTTAAGTTTTTTCGAGCTGAACCCGCTTGCGACCTCAAGGAATGAAGTTTGATATTTCTACTGGTATAACTTAATAAATTCCAATTTGCTTGGTCGGTAGAGTCACGAACTAGGGCTAAGGACGTGAAAATTGCATCGTTCGGATCCCGGGAAATGAGATTCAATAAGTTAGTTTTCCGGATATATTTCTCGTCCGGATTCATATGAAGATACGTGCCGATGGCATCCTGTAATACGACAGGGTGAAGCTAAAACTTATACAACTTTGGTAGTAGATACGATAAGCTCAAGGTATTACTAGATGATAGAAGCAGGGTGAATTTACTCTCTGTTGGTATTGACAACCCATGAAATTTGAACACATCTCTCATATATGATTAAAAACAGAACATAATTATAGCAAGTCACATACCAAGGGAGGTGAATTAGGCGAGTGAGAAATATGTCATTTTCTCACGTATTGTACTCTGTACTTTTTCTACGGTTGCGTTATTTTCAAGTATTGAAAATTAATATACATACATAATAATACTTGTATGTCATTTACTCTTTTTTATATATTATTTAAAATAGTAATTACCAGTTATATCTGAACCATTTTGTGAAGTAATTCCTGGTAGTTTGTTTTGTTTCAACATGTTTTCGGTAATTGAAATATTAGCTGCAGTCGAAGTTGAAGTTGATGGGGAAACGTACTGAGCTTCCACGGCATTGTTGTGTTCAGGTTCTAATGGCGCTGGAAGCTTAATGGATTCCACTATAGTTTTTGAAATTTTCGTTTTATCAACTATGGAGTTGTCGATATAATATTCAGCAACATTGCTGGATATCCAACCCCCATGGCAACGTTTCAAAGTTGAAAGATCTGCCCCTGCATTAACCAAAAAAGTCGCAGATGATTTTCGGAAACAGTGGCCAGTATATAATTCAGGGTTCGGTGATTGCAAAAATTTCGCTATTTCTTCCGTCATGGTGCCAAATTCATTTATTCCTACAGGCTGTTTCGTATATTTGCTATTTTCGTAATTAAAAAAAACGTGTTTCATTTGTGCATGGTCGAAGAAGCTTCACATATTTTTTGTAAATTTGGTAGAATTCTCCTGTGACTGTTGAATTTCTAGGAACCTTGGTTTCAGTATCGGGTAATTTCATTAAATGTGCCGAATTAAGATCTTCCATGTCATCAGTTTTTGATTTTCGAAGTTCATCACAACGGCATGCCCCTGTAAGGCCAATAGCTAAAGCAGCCTGAAATCAAAACCAAACATTCATTTTTCGATAACAATTTGAAAATTTTCAATTCATACCTTTATCAGCAAATACTTTTCATCAGGTGCATCTTTTGAAAATTGTTGAATTTCTTCTGAAGTTAATGTTTTTGACTGTTTTGGAGCATATTCTTCAAATTTGCGTTTCAAAAATGCACGTAGTACGTATTTTGATATCAACACAGTTTTTAATAATAAAGCTACTCCTCAGCATCGAGTACTGAGACCATAATGTTGATTACTTCAATCTTCTTGACAACTCTTCAGAATAATCTAACAAGATATTTTCGGAACAAGATTTTACCTTGGCTTTCATTTCCGGGGTAGATTGAAAATATATTAATTCTTATTCTTTCAGATTGTGGTAGGTTACAAACCCAGAAAACAACGGAACAAATAATTCATTCATTTCACATAACTGTCGAATTTCGCATGTAACAAGACTGAAAGTGAAATTCAGGACAGAACCAACAATAGGATAGTGGAAAATATGAAATACGAGCTACAAAATATATCGTTCCCAATCTCATGTTAAGAACACGTAATACTAATCTACTAATATCCGAAAAAAATATTACACGTTTTTTGTCCTACACGACAGATAAATCAAAGCGCTATAAATTCACGTCAAAAAAGCACATTCATACACGAATAAAAGCAATAAAGGCCTCGATTTTTATTCACCGTAATGTCTTACTCACATGATATCTGTCCGTTCAACAAACAACTTAATTTTTTATTCATCCGAGGCCACAAATAAGTTCCTTCGAATACATTTATTATATGCGAACAAAACAGTCGCAATGAAAAAGTCTCTTTCGGCTCGACAATGGCCGATTATCATCATTATACCTAATCTAAATTATCTTTAACGTTCTTCGGAACAGCGTGTATAGACGGGTACGACCATATTTTAATGGCAGGTAGAAGCCTGCGCTGTAGATGATTCCGCATGGTTACTTTCGGACATTTTGAATTGCCCTTTTGAGTTATTATGCAGTCGGATGTATGTTGTTTTTTTATGAGAAAGTAATACCGAAGTCATAGTATTAGACTGATAAGTCTTCTGTATTAGCCACATGTTCTGTCTTCACAACTTTTTCATATGTAATTATTAATTCTATTTTTAATTAAGTTTTCTAATAGACCTCGGGCATATCTGACTGACGACAGTAAATGATAGTTGTAAATCCAGCCTGCTGGACAAACAAACGGATCTACAAATGCTTATTGTGCATTTGTGTCATTTTTCAGAATATTTTTTCTCGATAATAACTCAACTTTTGTGATGTTTCAATCCATCGATTCCCTTCTATTTTCGACAATAGAAAGAATATTAATCCTCTTGCTGTTAAGAGACGTGAATTGTGGATTCAAGCAACTAGGAGAGCATATTTAAGTACTGATAAGTTGGAATGGACGACGGTATATTCATGTATTTTGTATCTCAGAATTGCAATTATAATCTCATTGAATTACCATTGTTGTTTCTGGAAATACGATTTGTTTGTCCAGCAAGCTGATGCATGTGACGTCACATGCCCGCGGTCTATAAGTTTGTATGTTCACATTGATAACTTCGTCCCTCAACTTTTTTTTTCTTCCTGAATTTGAGATGTTCGCTTCTCTTCAATATCTTGATACGAAAAAGAGTTTTTCTTCTGCCATTGTATCGCAATTTTCTAAATTTTAGTGATTAACCTTTCATTCACGATCATCTTCAAATGTGCTTATTTCTAACCTACTTTCAGATTGGAAAAAGACAATGATAATTACCCTAACACCAAACTGATATTTTTGCACTCGACGCGCGTTTTGCTAACAAGGTTAGCATCTTCAGGAGAAGAAAATTGATACTGCATGGGAGGAAGACAAAGTCGAGAAAAGTTTTTTCAACTTCCCCGCCAACGTGTACACACACAAGTTACAAAAAACGAGCTAGCCCTGGCATGTTGTTCCAGTTGTTGCACATCAGCTTAGTACCAAACGAACAGAAGATATATAGGTACTCCGTTTTTCCCTTGACAACTAAAAACCTCTTCAATAATCACCGAAAATGACACGTTATCGTATTATTATTAGCCACTTCCCCATGTACAGGATTCTCTGGCGTCCTATTTATCCAAGGCCAGTCCATTTTCATTGTCGAAAATGCCGCTGATATTTTTCAGTAATTATTTCAAATGTGATATTTGCGAAAGTCCGTGTGGAACAAAACGGAAATTTAAGAGATATAACTGCCGAATGCATTTACTAAAACAAGAGAAGCTAAATACTGTTTTAAAGTAATTATTTTGCGTTGGATAAATCTTCTCTCCTTAGTTTCCTAGGTTTCTAACCTACCACAATCTGAAAAAATATGTATTGTACTTGGACTTCTATCTATGATGTCTTTGCTATCTGTCCTCATGGATCCAAAAGCGTTCACACCTTCCTCAATCACCTCAACAATATTCACCCCGATATAAAATTCACTAGGGAAATGAGGGCAAACAACGCTATTTCTTTCTTAGATGTCCATATAATAAAATCAAAACAATTACTCCACTCATACTGTCTACCGAAATCTCACTCACACCAATAGATATCTTAATGCCAACTCCCACCATCATCCAGCCCAGGTGAGCTCCGTACTGAATTTATCAATAGATTCATCAAACTCACAATAGACCCAGTGAGCTGAAAAAGCTCACATCCACCCTCCTTCAAAATGATTATTCCTAACCTCAGATCCAGAGAACCATTCAACGACAACAAACCCGCTTCTCGCATCCGAAACCATCGGAAGGTCCGGCTGAACGCCCGAAAGCTTTCCTTCCTTTCATTCGGGGTGTCACTGATAAAGTGAGCCGAATTATGACAAAATACGACGTCAACACAGTTTTCACAGCAAACAATCAAATATCCTCTTTCCTGCGCTCACCTGAAGATACAATACCCAACGAATCACAAGGAATATATGAAATTCCTTGCCTCTATTGCCCGAGAACATATATAGGAAAACGACGGGTATAGAACAGGTCCTACGAGCACGAACTAGCAGTACGTAATTCGGACATGACCTCGAATCTCTTCAAACATCACGAAGACCATCGCCACAGCAAAAACACTCCACTCCAGAATAATTCGCGAAGCAATAGAAATTGAAAAACGTCCTCACTGCCTCAACAAACGAGACGACTCACAGAGTCTTCTCAATTCCTGGAATCCATTACTATCCCATCGAACGAATCCCTCAAATAATCCTTTTCAAACCACACCTACATTGTGTGTGACAGTTTCAACGATCAAATCAATCAAATCAAATTTTGTTTGCTTGGTATACAAATTGAGGAAAAGAAGTAACTTCTATGTAGACAGGGAAGTAGCTGTTTCAGACACTTTTTGTGAATGAATAAACGTCTATGGATTATATACTCGTACCTATTGATAGTGAGTGTTTGTGAAATGGTTTTTCACTTTTCTTCTGTTATAGTTCAACCTTCATTCTGTCCACAAAACACATAATTTTCTCTTGCTATTGTCTTAGTTTGTCATTTTACTTAAGTTAAGTTCCCTTTAGAAAAACACAACCATAACTTTTATCATACATTTCTATAGACTTTTTAGATTTAATATAGAATGTAATGAGTTTTCCATCATCTTTTCCGCATCTTCCCGGGAATCGCGAATCTCTTTGAACACACCTAAATTTTTTTTGCTGAGCAGAATTTACGAAATTTTCTGAAATGTACTCGGAATATAAGACAATTTCACGATCTGGAAATGATGAAAGAATATTCTTTATCAAGATCAAAGGAAATACGTACGAAACACGAAGAAAAGTTTCATTTCATATTACTCACGCTTTTTGCGGGTCCTCTCTACGCTTGTCCCGTGCAAATGAAATTTGTCACTGGTTACATAAATAGCAATTTCGATAAGTGTTAACCAACAAACTTCGCCACAGTGGCAAGTTACTTGTGGTTCACAACATACTAGAACTTTTTATTTCTATTTACAAAACGTCCTTCGAGAAATCCAAATCTGACCCTTTCGTAGTAGCAAACAGGACTCGTATGATATTGCGTATAACTGACATGGATAAATTATTTTTCATTCATAATGAAACTTATCCCCATCTCGTTGGTAAATAATTCTTCAAAATTTCCTACATTTCTAAACATTTAGGTCGACCTAGTGGTTTTGTGCATTTTTCAACAAATGACCGTTCCTTTCGCCCTGTATTTTTTATCATACAAGTTCAAAGTTCGAGAAGATCAATATTCTCTAGGACCCTAAAAAACATTATCTCCATTCTCCTCCAAACACCCATCAATTCTGGCGCGACATCACAATAAACAACGATTTGGGGAAAACGTAAAGAAAACGTTACTCGGTACTTATTATCAAGTCCCAGACACGGGCTACGGCCGTAAAACAGTCCATTACGGTGACGTTTCAATGAATCGCACCTTCTCGACTGTCACTTTTATTGCCAGAACGACATCAAGTAGCCTCAAGTCGTAAACATAAACATCCGAACACACCTGAAACGTTCTCACAATCACAAACCTTACAAGATACAGCTGAAGATAATAATGGCGGTTCAAATTTCATTGTCTCCATTCGAAAATCCCATTTTATCTCGTACTCAATGATCCGTTGATGTGTTTTGGATGGTTTTCTTTGTGCAGGGACATTTTTATCGAAGCTATTGATGTATTGATGGTGTATGAATGAATGTAGTATTCAACATCTTCTAGCGACTTCTCGAGAAAAAAATAACAGTCATTTCAATAAAGTCGATCATAGATTTTCCCTCGACAATAACAACGTGTCAAAATTTTGAATAAATTAAAGCATGAATCTCATATCCCTTCAAGGAACTTCCGTAAAGGATGTAAATAGCACAAATATTTTCAGCTTTGCGTACTTCGATTTCGTACATGATTTTTTTAATTACTGTTTGAAAAAATAACAGGACAATTCAAGCTCACCATAATTTCTGATCTCTTTTTTGAACACTCTCACGATTGTGTATAGAAGAAAGAGCCTGGTGAGGATACGGGACGGCTTGTGTTCTTGAGTGTTGTAGTGCTCTGAGACAACTTACTGATTTTTCAGTAGCGCATTAATTGTTTCAACCTTAGGGAAACCCAGAAAACATACAGTGCTACTGTATCGGTTGGTATATTCAGTGAGTAGACCTACGTCTAAGATTGGAATCTAGGCAATCAAAAAACTCCTATTGCTAAGAGAGCAAATTAAAATTTGAAAATACATGAAAGGATCATTGAAAAGAGATTGACTGGTAAGGTGAGCTAAGTGTCTGGAAAGAGGAAGAAATTTCAAAAATATTATCTGAAATAAGATTGGGGAAGTTGAGGGAAATTGAGGCAAGAACGAAAGGAACTGTACAAAAATGAAACTGGAATTTTAAGTAAATTGAATTATGATAACTTGTGATAAAACAGCAATCATCATCAGGAAATAATGAAATAGTTTGATAGTTCGCACAATCGAGAAGGATTTTAAGTACAGTACGTTGCAGTAACTATGTTCATTTATTTTCTGAAATATCTTTAGTCACAAAGAAATACTGTGGTGAAAATGTTGTGGTGTTCTTGTCAAAGTGTCACATATCAATTATTTTGTTGTGATGGCATCTTCGGAAAAATAAAGATTCTACTAGGTTGAGCTGCTGTTTTCCAAGACTTCTTCGACCAACAAATTCAAAATTGGATTGTAGGTCAGGCTGTTTCCCATTTTATTGTTGAAAGTAATTTCCGAAAAACTTTATTTCTGTTTAGAATATATTGGGGAATATTCGTTTTTATTTGATGACATCCTATCTTCCGTATTGAGTAGTTATTCTGCCACTTTTCAAGGTTGACGGGTCCAGAAGAATGGCGTAGGAAGTTAGTAACAAGGCCTAATTGCTAAAAGGCTTTGGTTTATGGCTGCATGAAATTTGATAAGTAACATTAACTTCTACCACTATAATCAATTCGCTAAAAAGTCGCGAAGACAAAGTGAAGGTCTTACATCTTTTGCTGCATATTACAGCGATTTTGACAGATTCTAACTTTGACGCCGATTCAGCTGCAGATTCGTCGTTCTCCTTTAAATTTCTGTATGATTTCTGAGTCAATTGTCGGAAAAAAAGATGGAAATATCTCCAAAGAGTCTATAAATGAACCTTTCACTCAAAAAGAAAAAATGAACATGCTAACAACGTGAAGTGTTATCAGAATATCTTTTTTCTAGACCACTTGTTTCACTCATATTATTTCTAAGATTCATGATATTGATGGACTGTTGGGTATAATATTCGTTACAGATTTTTAATTTCATTTTCATGATTATGTTGATTCTCTCCCTTAAAAAACGTTTTGTGGAATTTTTAATGAACATAACTGCACTTATTTACTGCCTTCTCTTTGAAGATATCATTATTTAATATTTTTCGACAAGTTATGTTCTGAATTTTCAAGAATTTCGTCTGTCTGAAAAATGGATTGATATTGTTCATTTATCCAAAATACCAACTGTTCAAACGTGATTATTTTTGTTGAAAATGAAGTTTTGTAGAACTTTTTTGTTTATATTTCTTCTACATCAATATAAACAAAGAAGATAATTATGTAAAAGAAGTAAGATCAAAGTGAATTCATGCGACAGTAATTTCCATTTAAATTTTTCTTTCCGCTTTCAGTTCAACTGTGTAATTTCACCCAAGTGAAAACATGGCATTTTATACAACAATTTCTATTGAAACTACGTAAACGCATCGAGCATAAATGTGATTGGATAGAAGGGGAATGTTTCGAAATGAGCTTCTTTCATTGGTATATCTTAGAGTTCTGGTTCAATTGTCAATCTTTTGTAATTTACGCAAGCGCTGAAGCAAATTACACTTTCAATTATAGATTTAGATTTTCTGAAGTGTAAGTGAAAATGTAAATGTTGGTGAATAAAATGGTCTACTGGGAATGGGCGGTTTGTATTTCATAGTGAGAATTGAAGTGGAAATTACTGTGGCATAAATCCACCATCATTATATTCATGAGTCATAATATATTGACTCAAGTAGATTTTCATATTCACATGATATTTCAACAAAGGAGAACTCTTTGCATTGAACTCGTTCATAAATGATATATTCATATTAACATGAAGTGTATGTCAATATTTCGATGATTCTTTTTTTATGAAAGTCTTTTTTTATATAGATTTAGAGGATGAGAATTACAAAAAAGATCAATTTTGTCTCCCATGGTCCAGCGAACAGATCGCGAAGACAAAATTATAATAATAAGCAGTTAAAACTTAACAAGGGTAGTATCTTCAGGAGATGAAAATTAGAGTATCAATTTTCTTCTCCTGAAGATACAAACCTTGTTAGCGAAACGCGCGTCCAGTGCAAAAATATCAGTTTGGTGTTAGAGTAATTGATCTCTAGGAAAATTTTCAACTTTTACACCAAAGGTTCCAATCCGTTCCAATCTCATCGTTTATTGATAAGCAGTTAACTCAACTGAAGGACAAAATGTTATGACAGATATGAAATATTTGACAAATGTCAATTACGAAGATTGCCAACAAGAGTTTTATTGCATTTAAAAAGGATTTTGCTTGTGAGTATTGAGAACGGAAGCGGATTTAGTTTCCGAGACGTCAATGACTAGTATTTTCATGTATGTTTTAGTTCTCATTATTTTTTTTTACAGGCAAAATTTGAGTTATACGAGAAGTTGCTGACTAATTGGACTTATTCTATCCAGAAAGACTTGTTTTTCAATAGACGCAGCAAGTTTTCGGGGTAGATTGAAAATCTGCCCTTCTGCACTTGTATAGATTCCAATATTAATTCTTATTTTTCAGATTGTGGTAGGTTACAAACCCAGAAAACTATGGAACAGTTAACTTGTTTAGTGATACAATCATTTTTTCCAAGAGAGGTTGGTTGGGTTATAGGATCAAATTGAGAAAAACAATTGTTTTCTTGCCGACGCTTCGAATTCAATTGATTTCTTCTTGAGGGTCCTGTAAAAAATAAAACTGATATTCATTGATGCATTCCTTTTTTCCACAGCATCTTAGTGTGCTATGCAGTTGCAATTTTTTGTATTTTAGTTGAATCCGTTTAACTATAATTTCCATAAGAGTATGTAACTCGAGTTTTCCGTTGATGAATTATTTATTGAAATAATTACTTCGATTCCCATATTCTCCGTCATGTTTCACCTAAAAAGAACATGATTTCGTCCTTTTGTATGAATCCAGACATAAAATGAGACTGTTTTGGGGTAGACATCGAAACCGTTTTTTGTCCATTTGATTTCACTCTGAAAGCATAAAAACCTCCCGATTGCTATACGGTGGCGAAATAATTAATAAATACCTCCCGAAATATCGAACCACTACTGCGATAATTTACAAGCTTCCAAGCACCAATATCTGTCGGGCGTGCCGCGATTTCTCCTTGTTTATCTCTCGACCCGAGGAATTAATGGAAATGTCCCATCAGAACTACTTCGATCCTCATTAAAAGATCGGTAGGAAAGTATTTCCCAGTTGATTATAGCACGACCGAATTCGACAACTCTTTCAAAAGGTATTGGTTCGGACTTCCATTGTCTATACAGGGTGTAACTGAATAAGTGTAAAACATTTAAGGAGGTGATTCCTCATCGAAAAAAAAAATAGGATCTTTCGTATGAAGAAACTTCATTGGAGCATCCCTTGTTAAGATACAGCTCCTGAAAGGGGGTACATAAAATTTGTATAACAATTTTTTTCACAAGCACCGAAAAAGTTTCAATTAGTTTTGTTTATTACCCTTTAATCGTTTAATTCAGGTAATAGCTACAAAATAACAATAAATCCAGTTCGCATTTATGACGATGTATCTCTGTAATTGTTCGTAAAATAATTTTTTGATGCGAACTGGTTTATTTTCGGCAAAAAACCCAAGTGACATTTTTTGGTTAGAATGAAACAATTTTTGAATGGTAAACAAATAATAAGAGAAAATGTTACATTGGAAATAAATTTCAGGGGTTGCGTTTTCCACCCCTCATAAACATAGGGTAAACCGAATAAATTACTGGCTAAGTGTCTTTTTGGTAGTACAAAACGTCAGGTTGATTTCAATATTGTAACTTTTTCAGTGCTTGTGAAAAAAATTGTTATTCAAATTTTATGTACCCCCTTTAAGGGGCTGTATTTTAACAAGGGATGCTGCAATGAAGTTTCTTTATATAAAAGATCTAATCTTTTTTTCGATGAGGAATCACCTCCTTAAATGTTTCACACTTATTCAGTTACACCCTGTATTCTCAACTCTATTGAAACATGTTGTTAAGAATGGAAGGATTAAAATACAAATCAAGTGAGAAAATCGAATCAGAATCAAATTTTTGGTCAATAATGAAATTTGGGATTGATTGATCAAAGAAAATAATGTTGTTACAAAAATTCGAGATATCGAATATGAAATATTAGTCAAAAAAATTTTACTGAAGAAATTGATTCATTCACTCATTCATTATTTTATTTACATTTTTTCTGGAACCTTCGGTGTGAAAGTTGAACCTTTTTCTAGAGATCAATTACCCTAACACCAAACTGATATTTTTGCACTCGACGCGCGTTTCGTTAACAAGGTTATCATCTTCAAGAGAAGAAATTGATATTAAATCTGAAGCTAGGGTTAGTTGTTTATATACCTAAAGTTTTTTGCTTCCATATGGAATTTGTTACTGTTAATTATTCTAATTAATTTCTCGATAATGAACTAGTGCAGAGTGCAGTCACTACCTGCAAAGTTTGTTGGTCCGTCATCTGTTATTATTGATTATTCTGATTACTTTTTCAACAATAAATTGAAAAACGGGCTGTCACCATTCATGCTGTTTTTAAATTTTGCTATTTCTAAACTCTCATATGCATCGAGTAGTCTTGTGTCATGCATATGCTTGCTCAGTTTTAAGATTGCTTTCACCAATTTTGTGGTCATTGCCTAGAGCGTGTTGGGCGACACTGGATTCTTCTACCTTTCAGTATTTCATGTGTGCAAAATTGTCTTTGAAACGGGATTCAATAGCTCGTCGGCACCAGCCAATGTATTTGTTGTTGCAATCTTGACAACTGATTTCGTAAATTCCCGACTTCTCTGAGTTTACTAATTTATCTTTTGGGTTACCAAGAAGCTGTTGTAATTTGGAAGAAATTTTATATGCAACTTTCATATTCACTTTATCAAATATCTGTTGAAGTCCTCTAGTGTATTGAGGTTCGTATGGGATTACTATGAAGTTTTCACTTTTCTCATCTTTTTGAAAAGTCGAAGGTTTACGAAATGTTTCCCTAAATTTACATTCTCTATCTTATCAACTACCTCTGGGTTAAAACCGTTCACTTCAGCTACTTACCAAACGTTCAGTTTGGTGTAAGGGTAATTGATCTCTTTCAAGTTTTTGTTGATTCATGTCATGAAAGGATTCATAAAATCTTACCATTTGTAATATGACTTCTCCAAGCTCTCTGGAAACATTTGCACCTCAGTTGCTTTTTACCATTCGAATTGGCATTCTCAGAAGGGGACTTGAAGCGCTATTATTTTATTTCTTTGTTGGCGAAATATGCCATCAGTGCAAGTTTTTCGATGTGCTGTTTGGATAATGTAAGTGTTGTAATAACGCACCCAGATCATGACTGGAAGAAAACTGAGTTCAAAAGAATCAAAATGTTTAGTAATATAATCCATCTCGAAAATATATCTACGATTTCAAAATGTCATGTTGAGTGGACGTTCCCTAATGAACTTATTTTACTGTATCCATAGAGGAAGTTTTCAGTTTCTTGGGAGATTTGACGAAATGGTTATTTTACTTCAAAATTCTCTCTTTTCTAAATAAACCTAACTTAACCCCACAGCCTCTAGTGCCGTTTTAATCAATTCCGAGACACGAGAAGCGACCCCTTAATCTATATATTTATCTAAGGTTCGCTTTTATTTAGCGCAAAGATAAGATGTAATGTCATCGCTCGGCTTTGGCAAACGACCGTCGTCTATGTATTATCGGCTGCCACTCTGGACTTTAATTCTCTTCATTTTCTTTTTCTCCGCAACTTCCATTCAGTTTGTTCAGTCCGTGGATAATGCCTCTCCTTTTTTAATCATTATGTACGGACCGTTTGGCAATGGCGATTTGGCAATTCGAAAGCATCACACACGACTCGATGTTTCTTTTATCTTGTGTTTTCGTTTTGCAGGATTTGATACTGACATTAGGGCGTTAGTATTTAGATGATATATGTTTGCTTCAGTGGAATGATTTTACTGATTTCAAAACCCTAAAATTCGTACTTGAAACAGTCTTGCTTTACCTCAACTGTAGCTTTTGTTTTATCATAATTGGTAAATTGAAGCTCTGTCTTACACTAATGACTGACTACATGATGATAATTCTAAAATTTTCACCTTTGACGAAACCAAATTTTTGACATTTACAAGAAAACGAATCTGAAAGACAATATTCGTAAAAGATTCTTGAAAACGAAAACGGATTTTGTTTCCGAAACGTCAAGGATAAGTTTCTTGATAAATATTAGATGTATTTTCTGATAGTCAAAATTGAGAAAAACGAGAAGTTGCTGACTTATAGAAGATGTTCCATTCAGAAGATGTTTTTCAATAAACGCAGCAACTTATCCAGGGCAGATTGAAAATCTGCCCTTCTCTACCCATATAGATTCCAAAATTAATTTTTATTCCTTTAGATTTCGATACATTAAGAATAATTTACATCCTGATGAAAGCAAAAATAGTACAAGTCGCAAGATGTTGCACGATCTTGCATTACTTAAAAAATTGTTTAACTGAAACGATATTCTTGTCAACGACAAAGAAGTCAACTCGAGAGCTCTAAGAAAATTCACGGTTTCCTGTTACCGCCTTGCTTCCTGATATTCTTCTGTTCCAGAAGAACGTTCTTGAATAGTCCCGACGAATTTTATACAACGTTCTGTTAGGCATCGTCCTATAGCAATGAAACCAGAATCACCGTATATCAAGCTGTTGGATGTAAAAACAATAAAATTTAATCGAGGCGATAACGCTAGGTTTTTCTGAGGATGGGAGATAGGGAATTATGTTTTTTTTGGAATGTTCACTCACTTGTTACTTGTTGTTGTGACTAGAAGGTTCTTGAATATATTTTTCGTGTAAAAATATTTTCGTGTTGTTATTACTCGTCTTACAAATCAGAAGTGAGATTACCTACGTGTGTGGAAAAACCATAATTCGTCCCGTTCGAAATGGCTGGAAAACGAAAAGGCAAAAAGGATTGCAGGAGTTCCACTAGCAGGAGTTCCACTAGCAGTAGCTCAACTACATCATCGTCATCGTCAGATCACTCTGAAGTGCACAGGTTACGTAAGAGGTTGAAGTTAACAGAAAAAAAGTTACAGCAAAAAAACTGTGAGTAAAACTAATTATAATAGCCTTAACGTTGACGAATCAATCATTCCCGAATTTGACCCATCTGCTAATAAGTTCAGTGAATTGGATTGCTCAAATAGAAAGTTTTAGGAGTTTATATGGATGGGACAAAAAATTAACTGTTAAATTAGCTACGAGTAGGCTTCGTGGAAATGCTCGGAAATGGTATGATTCGCTGAGTCAACAACTTCTTACGTGGAACGAAATGAAAACAAAACTTGTGGATACGTTTCCAAGCCACGTAAAATATGGTAAACTTTTATTAGAGGCCGCAAATTATTCCCATAATGACGGACTTAAGTTCAGTGATTATTGTTTCGAAAAACTGACCAAATTGAAAAAATTGAATTTAAATATGAGTGATGAATTCATTGTGGATTCGGTTATCGAAGGTTTGGGAAATGAACATTTGAAACTCGCGGCAAGAGCAGCTAATTTCAAGTCTATAGGGTGTTTGGCGAATTATTTAGAACATGCGGATTTTTCACAAAGTGTGCAAATTAAAACTTCTTTCCGGGAAAAGCCTAGTACTTTGAAGGGTTCTACGGGTGGACAGATAGGTAGTAATTTACAGGGCGGTTCAAAAGACAGTTTGATGACAACTGGCAGTAGACGAGTGCCGTCTAATCAATCAAAGTTTGGTGGCTATCTTCACAGGGCAAAACGATGTTTTGCCTGTGGAGGTGATCATTTCATCAGAGATTGTCCGAAATCGTCAGTTGTAAGTCAATTGTGTAAGAAGGTTGGACACACTCGCGAAAACTGTTTTAAAAACAGGTACGTCAAAAAAAAAAGGAGAATGTTAATGCAACCAGCTTCGATGGTAAAAAACTCTACATAAAAACAGCTTTTATCAATGGGTGTACAATTGAGAACTGTCTCATCGACACAGGTAGTTCATGCACTATTATGAGAAAGTCAATAGTACAAAAGTTGAATTTAGTTGTTGATGAGACGGAAGAGTTCGTTATTTTGCGATGTTTTATGGGCAACATGGTGTCATGCAAAAAATTTGTAAACGCTCTCATAAAAATAGATGAAGTTTCTGCAAGGGTAGACATTAGAATTTTAGAAGACGAGTTGATGCAGTATGATCTCATAGTTGGATGTGATTTTTTGAGTCAATCAGATATAACAATTGTCGAACATGATCACTCCATGACATTGAGAAATGTCGGTTTGCTATGAAGGTCAAAATGTATCCTCAAGGTCATTGAACTTCGCGACTGTACGCATGGGCGATATGAACCAACAAAAAAAGCTTTTGTGTTTTGAACTTTTGAACAGATTTATAGATAGGTTAGCATTTACAATCAAGGATATTGGTAAAACCGATATGGTTGAGATGAGCATTAGATGCGTAAGTGATCAACCTATTGTTTATAGACCATATCGAATGTCAACGAAAGAAAAAGAGATTCTTGGGAACATTTTGCAAGATCTTCTTGATAACGATATCATAAGGGAGTCAAATTCAGCCTATGCCAGCCCAGTACTGTTGGTCAAGAAAAAGACAAATGATTATAGAATGTGTGTCGATTATAGACGGTTGAACTCCATAACCATCAAAGATAAGTATCCACTGCCCTTGATTGAAGATCAAATTGATATGCTAGGAGGGCACAAATATTATACGGCTTTGGACTTGGTATCGGGCTTTTATCAGGTACCGATATCGGAGGATTCTATAGCTAAAACAGCATTCGTGACGCCATTTTCCCACTATGAATTTTTGAGAATGCCTTTGGGCTTGCTAATTCTCCGGCGGTTTTTCAAAAATTAGTAAACACCGTGTTGAAAGAACATCTCAATAAAACGGTATTCGCTTACATGGATGATCTGATAATTCCCTCTTCAAGCTTGGAACAAGGACTCAAAAGCTTGGAAGAAATATTGATTGCTCTGCGTCGTGGTAATCTTACCTTGAAATTGAGCAAATGCAGTTTCTTTCAGACTACCATAAATTATTTAGGGCACGAGATCAGCCATGAAGGTGTAAAACCGGGACAAAATAAGGTTGCTGCTGTGAAAAGTATGCCACCACCTTCTAATGTGAAAGGCGTTCGCCAATTTTTAGGTTTATCGGGGTTCTTTAGGAAGTACGTGAAAGATTACGCCAAAATAGTTGCACCACTCACTCAATTGCTCAAGAAGGATGTAGTATTTGTATGGTCGAAAGAACAGCAAGAAGCATTTGAAAAAGTCAAAGCAGTCCTCACTACAAGGCCAGTTCTAACGATTTTTGATCCTGCCCTGGAAACTGAGTTGTACACAGATGCAAGTTCCATAGGTTTTGGAGCCATTCTGATGCAGAGGAAAGATGATGGTTTGAAAGTAATAGCCTATTTCAGTAAACAAACTACTCCCGAACAGAGGTTATATCACTCGTACGAATTGGAGACACTTGCAATTGTACTAGCTCTGCAAAAGTTCAGAGTGTACTTGCTTGGTATTCAATTCAAAGTCTTCACAGATTGCAGTGCGCTGCGTACTACCTTCACGAAAAAAGATTTGATACCAGGAGTAGGGAGATGGTGGTTACAGGTTCAAGAATTTGACTTCGAAATTAGGCATAGACCAGGATCCAAGATGGAGCATGTTGATGCCCTTAGTAGAGCCCCCGTGGAAAATTTTGAGGATATTTCAGTTGTGGACATAACGGAAGCTGATTGGATACTTGCTGCTCAACTTCAGGACGAACAGTTGAGGATTATACGATGCATGTTATAAAAAGGAGAAAAAAACAGGCAAACGAAGCAGTATTTTGAGAAATATGAATTGGAAGATGGAAAGATTTATAGGAAAATAGAAAATGGTAAAAGTTCATGGGTAGTGCCCAAGGCCTCTCGATGGCAGATATGTAAGCTCTGCCACGATGACAATGGTCATCTTGGATTTGAGAAAACTTTAAATAGAATTCGTGAGAACTATTGGTTTGCTGGTATGAGAAAATTTGTCAAAAAATATGTTGAAGCTTGCCTAAATTGTCTTTATTACAAAGGATCCAGTGTAAAAAAGGAAGGCATGTTGCACCCGATCACTAAAGCACCCGATCACTAAAATTGCAGTTCCTTTTCACACAATCCACATCGATCATTTAGGACCTTTCATAGCAAGTTCTAGGAAAAATTAGTATTTACTCGTGATTGTAGATGCATTCACCAAATTTGTATTTATAGAAGCTGTGAAAAATACCACTAGCAGAATTGTTACAAAAACGTTACTGGACATTATACACATATTTGGAGTACCCACCAGGATAGTTTCAGACCGAGGTTCTGCTTTTACGTCGGAAACGTTCAGAAGTTTTTGTAAAAATTATGGTATAAGACATGTACTGAATGCTGTCGCTACTCCTCGAGCCAATGGACAGTGTGAAAGATACAATCGCACGATATTAAACGCCTTTCGTTCTACAGCTGCTGGTGCTCCTGAAGACAAGTGGGACACATTTGTGAAGATGGTTCAAGGTGCTATGAACTCTTCTTGCAATAAAGCAATAGGCGTGTCTCCCATTGAGGCCTTGATTGGTTGCAAAAGTAAGAGTATAGCCGAGGGATATATTCTGAAAGAGGTTCAGCAAGATCTGGATAGAATAGATTTGCCATTATTAAGAAAAAAAATGGAAGGAAAGCTAACTACTGAACAGCAGAAACAAAAAGAGAGGTTTGATCGTACTAGAGCTAAGGCCAGGTCGTATTCTGTAGGAGATTTAGTTATGGTACAGATAACCGAGTCACCTAACACTGGATCAAGCAAAAATATGTTGCCGAAATTCAAGGGGCCTTCCAAAGTAACTAAGGTCTTGTTCAACGATCGTTATGAGGTTCAAGATCTGCGAGAAAATTGTAGAAAGCTCAAAACTGTGATTGCTGTGGATAAACTGAAGCCATGGATCATTTTGAGAGGTGAGATGTATTGATGTAGTGAATGAATTGTTTGGCTTGAGATTGATGTTCCTCAAGTTCTATCAGTTACTCGAAATTGAAGTTCCTCGAGCAGCTTGAGATTGATGTTCCTCAAGTTCTATCAGTTACTCGAGATTGTAGTTCCTCGAGCAGAATGAGATTGATGTTCCTCTAGTTCCATCAGTTACTCGAGATTGAAGTTCCTCGAGCAGCTTGAGATTGATGTTCCTCAAGTCACTTGAGATTGATGTTCCTCAAGTCACTTGAGAATGATGTTTCTCAAGGTATGGCCACTTTTACTCGAGATTGAAGTTCCTCGAGCCGCTTGAGATTGATGTTCCTCAAGTTTTGTCAGCTTTATCTCGAGATTGAAGTTCCTCGAGCAGCTTGATATTGTTGTTCTCAAGTTAGTTAACAGTGATGTTGTTCAGTTCACTCAGGACTGTAGTACCTGAAGTGCTTTGAATTCGAACTTTGGTTTTCTATTATTCAGTATTCATTTATAATTTGTTTCAGATGAACCTGGGTCGTCTGGGGACAGCCGAGTTGGGAGGATGGCCGAATGTTAGGCATCGTCCTATAGTATAGAAAACAGAATCACCGTATATCGAGCTGTTGGATGTAAAAACAATAAAATTTAATCGAGGCGATAACGCTAGGTTTTTCTGAGGATGGGAGATAGGGAATTATGTTTTTTTTTGAATGTTCACTCACTTGTTACTTGTTGTTGTGACTAGAAGGTTCTTGAATATATTTTTCGTGTAAAAATATTTTCGTGTTGTTATTACTCGTCTTACAGTTCAGAAGAAATAGTGTCTATCCTGACTTACCGGTTATTATTATTAAAATCACTATTATTATTATAATTTCCAATGGATTTTTTTTGATCAAAAATCTTCCAATGCTTACTGACAGAATTTCAAAAAAATCAAGCAATCAAAATCAGTGAATATCCACTCCTCTATAATGGACAAATAAACTAACAAACAAATATTTATATTTCTTTTATATATACATTATACAGATCCAAACGGAACACCGCGTGAATCAAGGGGCAGGAGATACGAATTTACATTCCCATTGAATTTTTGAAATTTGTGAGCCTCTGAAAAAACCTTCTTCGGCAAGGAATTCTAATGTTCAGCTGTTCTATTGAGGAAAGATACTTGTGTAGGAGAGGTTCGACTGGCTTCCAAGCCAACAATAAAGGGGTGGAAATTCTGCACTCGTCGGGTCATCCGTGTTGATATTGATAAGGGTGGAATGATTGACGTCAATTCAGAAGAGCACCAATATAACAACTATAGTGTAGCCGCTGAAAAAATAGAATGATCACGTGAACGGCACGCACTCTTTGAATGTTCCTCTCCCCAATTTTACAAGTCCGATTTACACCACTCAACAAAAACGTCGCCTCAGCAGTGAATTCAAAGCATTTCCCTGTTCTCCCATAAACTCTTGGGATGCTTTATTATAAGTGTTCATTATTACACCTTTTTCCCCTACAGTAAAATGTCTTTTTTTGATCTTTTTCTTGGAGGTGAAAGAGTGTTTCCATCCATATTATTTAATTAACGTAACACACGTAAATACAAAGCACAAATGAGTACAGTACAGTGTAAACAGTTCTTCATTTATTTCAGTTTAGAAGGCGTGGCTACGTCGCGCAGGCTATATGTAGATGCAGGATGCAGGCATTCACTGTTCACGCGTCCTTGAATTCTATCTTTTGAACGGCCCGACTATAATGTCTATCTAAAAGTAATACTTGTCTACTCGAACTTCTCCGGAGAATTGGACCCACCTCGCTCCTACTATAAATGCTCTTAGCAAGATCTCACAACCAATAGCCCTAGACCTACGATAATTCGAATTCATAAATTTTCATCGTTTTCATGGAATCGATGATTACCAACTAGATGAACTGTTTAATATTCGAACTCTTTGAGTAAAGTACCTGAACTCTTACCAGTTAATCGACACACTACATATGTTTGCAGATGCAGCCAAAAATAAGTAAACTTCGAACCCCATTTACATTTTTCTTGCGTTTTTGGATTCTCCAACCATTTGATAATATTGACTCGATTCATGTTTTGTAAAAAATCTTTTTCACTCATCCGAAATTGTTGAACTAACTGTTCAACTTTTGAAAGTATCCTTTGAAAAAATCAGTGTTTTTCCAATGTTATGGCGAGTGATTTTGTATCCGTCGGGGTTGAAAAGTATTGAAGATACTACTAGGTCACATGATATGGTCGAGGCTCTAGAAAGATGAAAATGTTTATGTCTCTTACTAGGCCATTGAACCAGTGCCGGATTTATATTTTTAACGAGTGTAGGCCACTTCATTCCCGCCGCCCCATGTACCTTTCTAGAATAATAATTTTCCATATGTAGTGAGAATGGAACTGAAGTTGATTGAAAGAATGATTTAGTGATTCAGAGAGGGGATGAAATGAACAAGAACTACACTTGTTTGATAGCAAAATTATCCATAATATCATCATAGTTTATGGTGTTCATTATTTCTGCTTCTAGTTTCGAAAAACCATCAGACAACCGATTAATGTTTTTTGTTTTGATTTTCATCCTCTGAAATTGAATAAGCTTCCATTTTAAATCTGCCGCCCCCCTATGACGCTGCCGCCCCTAGGCCGCGGCCTATGTGGCCTATTAACAAATCCAGAACAGCAGACATCCTTTTCAATGGCCGATTTCGTTATTTTTTTCAAGCGAATAACTGGGCACATTTTGTCATATCATGAAACAGTAATAGTGGCATAAATTTCGTTTCTAGACAGTGAGTTCTACCAATATTCGTCAGGGGGTGTCAAAATAAGGAATCCATATGTCAGAGACATGAACAGTATTTTTCTACTTTAACTATTTTATACCGTTCATTACGTATTTGACAGCTGTTACAAATTCGCTCATCTAGAACACACGTGTGTTCTAGATTGATGGCGGGCGCTTCCGGATTTGTTTTTCAATTTTTGCGATATGTACTATTTAACTTAAAATATTTGATCTCATGACTACATTCAATTGTCCAAAAACCAAATTCAGCGAATTTTTGCTCCAAATTTTCCGTAAAATTAAATTGAAAATATTTTTTCAGTAAGTTTATTTATTGTCCAACAGTTTGTGGATTGGTACAGAATTTAGTTATATACATGAATCGACTAGCATGTGTTTACCTAGTTGCTGTCATTTGCAGTGTCTTGTCTAGAATTGAAAATTGGTGAAAACGAAGAAACTTGTGCTACACCACCAGAAATAATCGTACAAGCAAGGTCCCAACTAACATTTTAGGACAGTTATTCCACATGCCGGGGAGAAATGTCTAAAAAAATGATAATACTGGTAGTACAGGCCTTGAATATTTAACTTCAAAGTATAAATAGTTAATAAGTAGCAACGTTGGTTGATTACAGGAAAGTAATCACCAGTAAATCCCCTTCAAATTCCATTAGCCACTTTAGAGCAAGAAACATGTGAGAAATTACCTATTTTCTCCTTCAAAAATGACCCAACCGTCGCAAGGATTGGGGCGGTTTGAATTCTGGTATTATTTAGGGTATAATTTACGAAGCAAATGTCATCATAAACCAATGAGTGTTATGGTATTCTCTCTTGGTGAATATTTACCTAAATGTGACTAGATATAAGCCGTTACGGCCAGGGAATATAAAGGTTATTTAACAGGTCTAATAGTTCAATTATTAACTTGATTTCATACCGTAAGAAGAAGAATATTGACTTATAGGTACATTTCAAAAATTACGCCACATTTAATTAGAATATTTGTTTTACCCATCAATAATGGCTGCATATGACATTTTAAAACCATAACTTTGCTAAAAGAGTGTTTTTTGGAGAAAAAATTTAAACATGTGCAAACAATCTAAATTATTCTTGCATTAAATCGCATATTTGAAGAGGCTCGTGAATTTTATGAAGGTAAAAACCATCATTTTACAGAAAATTTTGCGCCACAATGAGAATATTGTAGAGGAGAGAGCATGTAGCTACCGTATGACAATAATTTTTATATTCGCATACTCATTGTCGACATTTTATGTAGACCATAGCTGATTCGTTGTGGCAACCAAATTATGAGAAGTTGAGATAGAGATAATATGGATATATGTATGCTATTCATATAAAGAAACCTCTCTTTGTTTACTCATTCGTCCAAAGGAATAATTGGTAACAGAAAGGTTGATTTAAGCTTGATATTTACTAATTTCTAACCAATTTCATGTCAAAATTACTTATTTTTACCCTCAACCTAGTAAACTAAATGTCCAAATATTCCAATTTTCGACGTCCAAATTACTTCGAATTTTTTCCCCACATTGGTAATAACAAGGTAAAAATTACGTAATTCTAGTTTCTTTCAGAAAGGTGTCGGTTGACCTGATTCAGTTCTTTTTCAAGATAATTGAACTTTCAAAGTAATGTGATTGGGACTGCTCTGGTACACACAACACAAATACGCGTTAGTCGGTGTATTCAAATGTAGAAGTTTCATTCCAGTTTTTTTTTTTTCGCTTTCGAGCGTCTGAGTTTCTCGTCGACTTTTATGGCGCCGTTAAAGAGAGTTATGTAGATTAAAAGTTGCAACTGTAATTGCTATTTAAAACTGGAAACGAATCCAGTTTCTCCAATAGAAAATTCATGAATAAGTTAAAGCGCTTTTTCGGTTGGATCGTTGAGTTCAGACAATCCATTTGCTCGAGAATTTCAATCAATATGTTGGGAAAGAGCGGATTTGGTGAGATAAGTGGAGTGGATGAGTCGAAGAAAGGGGATTATGGTTTTCAGGAGTAGACGAAGTGCATTCGATGAATGGTGTATTGAAAAATGAATTCTTCATTTTATTTAGAGATGAATAAAAAATGACTGTATTATTCTGAAATCATATTCCTATCCTTCGTAATTTTTTGTACTCTTGATATACCACAAACTGTAAAAATAGGAAATAATATTGGAATCTATACAAGTGTAGAAGGGCAAATTTTCAACCTACTCCGATAAAAAAAACAGGTCCTTTTGAATTGAACATGTTCGATTAGTCAGAAACTTCTCGTATACTTTTTTTCAAGTTTGTCTATCAATAAAATACAACTATTTATTAAAAATATTTTCTTTTACGTTTCCGAAACCAAATCCGTTTCCATTTTCAAAAATCTTTCAGAAATGTTCTCTTCTGGATTCGTTCTTCCGTAGAAGTAAACATTTTTGAAAAGGAATCTAAAAGAGAATATTTGTAATAGGTTTTTGAAAACGGAAACGGATTTGGTTTGCGAAACGTCAAATATATGTATTTTGATAAATATTAGTTGTTGTAATTTAATGGTAGGCAAATTTGGGAAATAGGATTTCTGACTGATAGAAGGAGTTTTTTTTTAATTAACGCAACAACTCATCGGATTAGATGGAAAATATGCCCTTCTATACTCGTGTATAGGTCAATATTAATTCCCACTTTTTCAGGTCATGGTAGGTTAAGAACCCAAAAAAACTACGGAGAAAGAATCCATCCCCCACGAAATAATGACATACAATAGCTCTAACTTGGGTTGGTATACTTTTTGAACCATTAATTCAGTTGAAACTCTCTCAAATATCATTTACTGGAATTTTCTCCAGATTTTTCCTTAGCCAGTGGGGCAATTGCCTGGTGGCCGAAGGCTTCTCAGAAAACGGCTCAGGCAAAGCTCTCTGGCTTACAGAGACAGGCCTGTTTGGCTATCTGTGGTGCCATCAGTACCACACCGTCAGCGGCCATGGAGATCCTTCTAGATCTACCTCCTCTCCACATTTTTCTGGAGAGAGAGGCTAGATGGACTGCATATAGACTTGTGCACATCGCTAATTGCACAAAACAATCTAATGCAGAGTATACAAGACTGCTGGCTGACACTAGAAGTCACAGCATTCTGGGAATGACCTCTGACATTATGACTCCAACTGTGAACTATGAACTGCCTTATACAGTTCTTTTCCCGAGTAGAGAGGACTGGATCCTCCGGGAAATACTGAGAGCAGATAGTTGTTGGTTCACAGGTGAATCAAAAACACCTTCTGGTTCCGGTGCAGGTGTTTTCAGTCGCAAACCCAGGACAGAGATATCAACCTGCCTAGGGACCTATGCGACCGTATTTCAAGCGGAAATTTATGCTATTGAACTGTGTGCGGAGAAATTGGCAGAATCCAACCTCACACACAAGTCAATAAAAATATTCTCGGACAGTCAAGCGGCGCTGAAAGCCATTGGCTCCTACCGATCAACGTCCAAACTGGTAACAAATTGCCAAAAACGACTCTCCTCAATAGGAAGATTTAACAAATTGTCTCTGGTCTGGATTCCGGGCCATACTGGCCTGGAAGGCAATGAGGCTGCTTACTCCCTTGCAAAGGAGGGTGCTGCAAGCAGCTTCATCGGACCAGAACCTGTCATTGGCATCGCCTTAGGCTTTGCCAAACAAACATTAAATACCTGGATGGCGAGGAGATTTATGGACTCCTGGCAAAATCTTCCAGGATTGGCTCATTCCAAGGCGTTTATTCACCCTTCGAAGTCGGAAACCAAACAGTTGTTGGACTACAGTAGGGACGAACTACTATGTCTAAATGGCCTTCTCACAGGTCACTGTCATTTGAATCATCATATGCAGAGAATCGGACTGTCAGAAGACAGCCTGTGTCGTCTCTGTCTGGAAAATGATGAAACAGCAGAGCACATAATTTGTGCCTGCCCCGCTGCGGACCGAATCAGGTTTTCAGAGTTTGGCAAGGTTTCACTCTTACCATCTGACCTGAAAGATCACTCACCATACAAACTAATCGGCTTCGTTAAGAAGCTGGGTTTATTTGGTCGAGTTTGAATAGGTGTGAGCCACAATAAACCCTTGTTGGTTGCAGTGGAGGGTCGAACAGACCCACTCACTTCTGACCTAACCTAACTAACCTAAGCCAGTGTCAAGAAATGAGATAATTTTTGAAATTTTAAAATGTAAGAATTTGAAAAACTTCAATAGAAAAATGTCCCCGAGATATCAGCACTCTCTGTTTTTTGGTATGAATTAGATTCACAATTGATAAACACATATCAACAGAGAGGGTTTTTATGAAGAAACCATCACAGTTCATTGAAAAATTTCCGTAATCGATGATTTCTCTAGATCAGCTAGATATTGACGAGAATCTTTTCGAAAGAGTATTTCCTGATATACTTCAAGTATACAAAAATATAAACTCATGACATTGTTGTAGAAATTTTTGTCCACTTGTCAAACTGATGATTATTTCCCAGAAAGAATCATTTTTCAATATTCGATGATTTCTTTGTGGAGAAAAGGAAGTTTAGATGAAGTGACTTTCCTTTTTCTCCACCAAATCAATGCAAAAAGAATAGAAAAACTTCTAAAAGAGAAGTTACATGAAATATTTGGCGAACATTGTTTGTTGATATGTGTAAATCATACAAAGACGTTTACGTCATTCAAGACCTGATTTATTTTCAGTATTTTCAATATATATTTCGATTTGTAGGTTTCTTTTTGAAATTCTTTGGGATTTGCTGAGTTTATATCATCTTTTCTTCAACAAGAAATTGTCCCAACAATCCTAGTGTTATATACATTTTCTGTAGCATATAGATTAAAAAGTTCTCTATTTTCAAAGTGATACATCAAATATTCAAAAATATACAGAGCATAAAAAGTCATGAACTTATTATTCTTAAAAACTGTTTGACAAGAGTCCTTATAATGTTTGTAATTGATCATTACTCTTTTTCAATAACAAATATTCTTTTTATATCCATATTGGATCCCCAAAAGATTATTCCATATCTCATGACAGATTCAAAAATAGACAGAAAAAGCTGCTTGCTTTTCTAGATGTTTACTGATTATTTTCAATCCAGAGGATACTTTTCCATGTTTCGAAGAGATTTCCTCTATATGTTGTGACCGATTCCCAGTTGGTTTTTTCTCTGCTGTTAGATAGTTTGCAAACATTATCACTTTAGTTTCAGACTCGTTCAGTTCCAACTTATTTGCTTTCAACCAATTTTTTGTTTCCTGAAAAATGTTATAACATTTTGCTATCATCTCCGGATATGTGTCTCCCCCTGCCAGAGGACTTGTATCATCAGCATATACATATAGTAATAAATTGATTCTAGAGATTACAACTTCTATGAAAGAAGTTTTTCAGATTGGTACGAAAGTGTATATCATTCCAAAGACGTTCGATTCATTTTCAAAAAAGAAGAAAGATTCCATGAAAAGCAGCTACTTCCCTGCCTATATGGCAACGACGGGCATTGGGTTAGATATACATCATTTTTTCTTGCTCAATTTGTAAAGCAAGCATATGAAAATTGAATCAAATAGATAGCAAACAAAGGATTATCTACGGAAGTATTCGGTAATTCAGCCATTTTTTCGTTGAAGACCTCAGGATATAATTTTCTCTGACCGAAACGAAATCTTATATGGGCTGGAGGGAAATGTTATCCTGGTGAGTGAGACTTTTCCACAAATAGCTCTCTATTCTGTTGATTTTTGCTATATATTTTATCTACTTGATTCAATTTTCGTATGTTTGGTATGCAAATTGAACAAGAAAAAGTGCTTTCTATATCCCCCAGTCCCCGTCGTTGCCATACAGGCAAGGGAGAAGCAGCTATTCAAGATGGACTCTTTCTTCCTTTTTGCCAATGAATCGATCTTCTCAGAATGATATTCACGTACCTTGAAACTTTGAGATTAATTACTGTAACACCAAACTGATATTTTTCTTCAGGAGAAAAAAATTGGAAGGTTCCAATCTCATCGTTTAGTATCAATTTTTTTCTGAAGATGCTAACCTTGTTGGCGAAACGCGCGTCGAGTGCGAAAATATCAGTTTGGTGTTTGGGCAATTGATCTCTGGAAAAAGTTTCAACTTTTACTTCACATTTGAACATTCTAATATAGCTGTGGCAAATAATCTCATAAACTCTGACCTAGACGCATTATTTACAATATCAACCAAACATTTACTTAAAGTTAACTCCAATAAATCTTGTGCATTGATTTTTTGTCCAGACAGTGTTAGAAATGATATTCTACCCATTTTAGACTTGCAAATTGGCCACTCTACCATTTCCTTTAAATCCAGCTATAAGAATTTAGGTTTGATAATGGACACTGAGTTAAATTTTACAGAACATGTCACACAGAAGCTCAGAAACGCATATGGTTCACTGAAACTGATATACTCACAAAGACTTTTTTTGAATCGCGATACAAAAAAATGCTCTGTGATGCATTAGTACTGTCACATTTCAACCACTGTGATGTAGTTTATGGGCTATGTCTGAAATTTTATGACTCTAGTAGAATTCAAAAATTACAAAACTCATGTATAAGATTAATTTATGGCTTAAAAAAAAGGAAAATTTCACTCAAATGCAAACTCAAATAACTTGTTTGGCTCAACATGTATAATAGACGTCATCTACACATGGCTTGTATGTTTTATAAAGTCTTGAAATTCAAAACTCCTCCGTATCTTCATTGTAAGCTTTCTTATAGAACAGACATTCACAATCTGAATATTCGTCGTCTCACAATCCTTACAATTCCTACGCACAAAAACGAAATATACAAACGATCTTTCAGCTACAACGCTGCCACCGTTATCAACAACTTGTAAACTCTAGATTGTTCTCCTTTGACATTAACTCTTTCAAAACGAAATTCAAATCTATATTATTGAAAAACCAACCAAATTAGCAATTTACCTCTCTATTTACTGATTCCTATTTTGAATAATGTACCTGTCTTCATGTGTTGCTTAACTGTTTCCTTCTCATCGTGTTTTGGATTAGTCAATACAATACCAGCGAAATTATCTGCTCCATTCCTTGACTTGACCCCCTCCCTTCTCTTCTCTCCTCTATCTTTCTCTGTCATTGCATATTTATATTTTTCATTTATTTTTCTATTGTCTCTTTTCTTTCAATTCCCCATTCTCACCAATCTTGCTTGCCACCTTGAACATTTAAATTTTAGTGTATAAATTATTGGCGCTGGTGGAAGAACAGAAGTGAAAGTTTGCCTTTCACATTCTGATGTAACATACTCATTCTGGTGAATAATAAAAGTATTATTATTATTATTTTACACCAAAGGTTCCAATCTCATCGTTTATTTATACAGGTACCAATCAAAAGAGTATTTTTATATTCTACTTGTTTCATAAAAGTTTTCATTATTATTTTTCGATTCGGAGAAGAAAGCCAATAAATAATTCATCAAATTTCACGCTTATTTTATACACTATCAGTGTATAGACAACAAATAAAAATCATAACAATAACACACAAGAAAAATAAATTTAATTTTTCTGATTTTTTTCATTTTTCTTCAACTATTTCTCATTATCTATTTCTTTGATTGTCATCGATTCAACATTCTTATCCAATCCATCGAGTTCCAATTGTAAAAATTATCCCCTAGCTCTCTAATACGGCAAAATCAGGCCATTGTCAATCAATTAACATCTCATTGGCCATTAACGAATCAAATGGTACTTCGAGCTGAGCGCAATAAATTAATCTCGGCCATAATCTTAACGAACCAACATTCGATGGGTCGTTATTGACGAACCAATGGGACATTATCACTCACCGAAGAACGCATTAGTGGGACCTGGGACCGGCTCGAAGACGACGTCTTCTGCGCTTTCTTTTCCTTTTTCCTCCCACCAGCAACTGCGCCAGTCGTCGGAGCGGCCATTTCATTGTTCGAAGGGGGGCCAGAATGTGAATGTTGCCGACAGGGGCGGCTCGTGGTGGTCAGAGGTAGGCGTAGGTCTATCAATCTGTTGTTGAAAAAAATTAATCAGCGACCAACATCTAAATCCGAATGTGAATCTTATGTCAGAAGTTCGAAGTCAGAAATGTTATAAAGAGACAAGCACTTTTGTTATTCTACTTTTGACAAAAATTTCTAGTACTACAAAATGCTGCATCACGTGGTATACAGAATACAGAAAGTTATTTGGATCGTTAGCTGTAAACCCATTTTCATTGAGCTCAATATTATGACTATCTTTGCAATCATCAATCATCGAAACTTGCTATATATAAAAAAAATTGGGGAATGTCATAGGCATTCAGATATACACGCGTACAATACCAGAAATAATTCACTACTGCTGCAGTCACAGAGTAGATTGCAGCAACATTCGACCAAGGGCATTGATTGGTTCAATCCAGTCCCAAAAGATTTCCGCGAGATGAGATTTTCCAAATTTTCCAGGAAACTGAAAATAATATTGACAGAAAACTGCATATACACCTTTTCTGTCTTTCAAATGCTTGCAAAAAATAGAAACGTTCTCACAGTGGACGCTTAGATTCCACAATAAATTGAGTAAAATTGAATTTTAATGAGTAATTATTCCTATTCATGCATGTTTGTCCGTGTATTCAAATGTTTGTTCATAATATATTCCTGTATAAACTGATATACATCTTATGCTAGAATTAGGCAAGAATTTTTTTGACGTGTACATGACTTGTGAAACTCATGACTGAAATGAATGAAATGAAATTAAATGAAACCTAATCCAGATTACTATATGGAATTTTGGTATGGGGTAGCACTTCTGATATGGAAGATTTGTTGCTCACACAAAAAAGAATAGTGAGGTATATATCAAATGTTTCTGTTAGGACACCATGTCATCAATTATTCCGGGAGTATAATATCATTACAATTTATGGTTTATATATTATGGGGTTGCTAAATTATGTGCACAAAAACCGTGATGGATTCATCAAAAATGAATCGATTCATCAACATTACACCAGAAAAAATGAGGATATTTATATTCCGCTAACTCGTCTGACATTTTGGCAGAAATCTTATAAAATACTTGGATCTCGGTTCTACAATTCTTTTCCCATTGAATATAAGTCTATTGATAAATTAGAACAATTCAAAACTAAGACTACTTTCGTTGCAAAAGGTATCTGCATTATGTATGTATTACTCAATAGTTGTAGAAAAGTTTATTAAATGAAGGTTGTTGGTACGAAAGTGCTGGAATAACTAGATCCAACGGTTCTCAGTAAAGAAGTTTTCGGCATTCCAGCCAGAGATTTTTTCATCTGTCGCAAAGTTAGAAATAAGTGAAAACTCGCCAAAGACTTTCGTATCATTGCTGCTGCTAATAAACCCTTACGTGATCAGTAAATCCAGCACTTTTTGTACCTCTCACCAAGTGGACACGTTTGTTGAATTAGTCCATTCAAACACTTCTTCTAGTTCTGTGTTGAATTGACACCACTGCTGAAAGTATTTTTTACTTGTTTTATAACTCATACACTTTTTTATGCACTTCAGAAAAAGTAAAGAAAAAGACAAAAATATTTCGACGCTGTTTCAAAAAATATTTCAATTGAAATCTCTTGATGAATTTTCAATCACTAGAGATTTAACGTGCCATTTCAATCCCCAAAATCAGGGATTGAAAGTGTACTTTCATTCCCTATATTGTATAAGAGTAGTTGTAGATATTGAGATGAAAGGTGATAATTGCAGTTCAAAGTTTGTCGAGATGAATCAGAGAAATAGCCCTTAATAATAATAATTATTATTGTAACGATGCCTGGTTTTTGGACATCAAATGAATGAATTCTACCAAAATGTCAATTGAAACTGATAACAGATTTGTCAACGAATTGAATATTGTGGAAATGTCTGAAGATTCTAGTGAAAGTATTCAATAATTCATCCGTTTTTTTTGGAGCTCAGGAGATAATTTTCTCTGAGAGGGGTTGGAAGGGAATATTATCCTGAGTGAGCGAGGTTTTTGCACAAATTGCTCTTTATTTTGTTCAGTGAAGATATGTCCTATGTTTGCTATCTATTTGATTTAATGTTCAAATGCTTGGTAAACAATTTGAGCAAAAAAGTGATTTATTTGTAACCCAGTGCTCATCGTTACCATATAGGGAGAGAAGTTGCTGTTTTAGATGGACTTTTTTTTCTTTTTGTGTACGAATCAAACATCTTTGAATGATATATACGTACCTTTCATAGGAGTTGTAAATTATATTCTTCGATTCTAAGAAGAAGAAAGCCGAATGATAATCCATCATAGTCGGTAATAATTTTTATGGATGAATTTTATGGTCTGTAGATGAGCCACAATTATTTCTATAGAATATTAGTGATGATTTGAACCCAAAATAGTTCCTCAATCTCAAATAAACCTTATGAGTGCAGCCCCTGCCATAAGATCATGCCAAGCTGCTCTAGTCACAGTCTGAACTCGATCCGGTTATGTGCTACTGAAATCAATAAAAACGTTTTCTATCTTGTTTTTTACCGAGCGTTGCGTATAGCTTTCTTTTTATCGAATGTGGGGGAATAAAGATAAAGATTTCGTTTCGCTGCAAAGAGAATCGGCGCGAGTATGGATTCCAACGATCATGCGCCTCTTCCACTGTATTATGACGAGCGGAGATGAACTGTAAAGGAACGCTGAAGGATCGTAAAGGTCGTCGAGGATCTCGAATGTGTATTGACTTTTTCTTCCGGATGAAGTTTCGTAGTTCGGTATGGGACGGAGATGAGTTATGAAGGTGAACATGTTGATTTGAGTGCCTGCTTTATGAGATATTAGTCTATTCCTAGTTGGGTTTGGGATAGCACGATTTTTCTGCAATATATTAACAGATTTATTTCTGGTCCTTTTTGTAGTCCTTTATAGACAGTTTTCCTCATTTTCAGAGGTTCGCTTGTCGAATCACTCCTGTTAGAAGCGACTTTGATTGCAACTTCGTTGTGAAATTTCTCAATTTGTAATTCAATATGGTTTCAAATAATCAGATGAGCTTCATCAGTGCAATTATTATACATAAGAGATACTGAAGAATCGTATGGTGGATTCATGCAACAATCGTAGCTCGGAAATCGGAACTCGCAACAAAATATAAACCATTCATGCAGCAATCTCAAGAGCTGTTGAATCGTAAGAGTGGAAATTTGTTCAATATCTTACGAATTCCGACTTAATATACCTGCATGAACGTTTTCATTGAAAGATATCGACTCAACTTCTTCCTTACGACTTGCGAATTCCGAGTTACGATTGCTGCATGAATCCACCAGTAGAGGTCGTCAAGGATCTCGATTGTGTATTAAATTTTTCTTCCAGATAAAGTTTCGTAGTTCGGTATGAGACGGGGTTGAGTTATGGAGGTGAACATGTTGATATGAGTGCCTGCTTCATGAGATATTAGTCTATTTCTACTTGGGTTTGGGATAGCACGATTTTTCCGCAATATATCAACAATTTTATTCCTTGTCCTTTTTGTAGTTTTTCATGGTCAGTATCCTTTTTTCAGAGGTTCGCTTGTCAATGACTTTTGTTACAAGCGAGTTCGATTGCAACTTGATAAGATATCGTTGTGAAATGTTTTAGTTTGTTATTCAATAATATGGTTCCAAAAAATCAGAATGAGCTTTATCAGTGCAATCATACATGAGAGACGCCGAGGGATGATTGTACAGGTTTTAAAATATCTTGAATGTTGAAATGAGGAAGAGGAAAGAAAAATTGTCTGAGTATTTGTCCGTTACGTATCGTATTTTTTCCGAATTTCAATATCGATTTGAAAAAATATATTCAGGAATTTTTAGTAACTAGTGTCAAAAGGTAACACTGGCATCCATAATAACTAATCCATCCAACCAAGGGTTGATTGTGGTGACACAACCTGCTTCGAATCGAATCTTCTTGGTTCAACTTTCCATTTCAGTAGATGAATCAAACATTGATATACCGTGTGTCACAGACTCATAGTACACCCCCGTTTTCTCCTTTGTTTTTCTAGATATATTTTTGAAATTCGGAACATTGAATATGCTCACTGAACAGCATTTCTCGACATATCTGAAAGAAAAAAATAACTTCCAATTTTTCCGGAAATGACATCAACTTTCGATTCTCGAATGGGACACCCTGTATATTGTTACATGATCGGCTAGGGATGATCATGAGGAATCCAACGATACCAGGTTTGATGATGTTATCTCCAATGACTGCGGAGATATCACCATTTATTTTATCCATAAGCTCAACGAGTAGGAGAGAGAAACTTTTTCTGGCGGGTCAATCCAATTCTCTCTCCCACTCATTGAGCTTATGAATAAAATAAATGGCGATATCTCCGCAGTCATTGGAGATAACATCATCAAACCTGGTATCGTTGGATTCCTCATGATCATCCCTAAACGATCATGTAACAATATACAGGGTGTCCCATTCAAGAATCGAAAGTTGATGCCATTTCCGGAAAAATTGGAAGTTGTTTTTTTCTTTCAGATATGTCGAGAAATGCTGCTTAGTGAGCATATTCAATGTTCCAAATTTCAGAAATATAGCTGAAGAAGCAAAGGAGAAAACGGGGGTGTACCCAGAGTCTGTGACACACGGTATTCTCAATGAGCAAGTAGCTCTTCATTTCCGTTTAACAATATGCAGAAGCCTTTTTGAGTGTTTTTTGTTAATCGAAAATGGAGAGATTGCTGCTACTTGTTTATTGAATATAGTATATATCAAGATGGATGCCTGTTCCAAAAAAAAAAAAATTGAGCTGGGAATATTCACTTCGACGTAGGTTCTTTAATCATCAAAACTTGACCAGAAATTTTTCGTAAAGATCAATTACCCTAACACCAAACTGATATTTTTGCACTCGACGCGCGTTTCGCTAACAAGGTTAGCATCTTCAGGAGAAGAGAATTAATTTCGTAAAAACGAAATCAGTTGTCGGGATTGCAACAATAGATACATCGGCCACAGCCGACGCGCTATTAAAACCCGTTTCAAAGGGCATGTTGCACACATGAAATACGAAAGGATGGAAAAATTCAGAATCGCTCAACACGCTCTAGACAATGACTACAAAATTGGTGAAAGAAATATCAAACTGATAAAGCATGTGCATGACAGAAGACTACTCGATGCATCTGAGAGTCTAAAAACAGCAAAATCAGAATAATCAATAATAACAGATGACGGACCCTGCAGGTAGTGACTGCACTAGTTCATTATCGAAAAATTAATTAGAATAATTAACAGTAACAAACAAAGTCCATATTGGACCAAAAAACTTTAGATATATAAACAACTAACACTACCTTCAGATTTAGTATCCATTTTCTTCTCCCGAAGATACTTACCTTAATATGACTACTTCTATTCGGGCTGGAAGGCCGTCGTTCCTTGGAATTTCTTCCTAAAGTTTCGCTGGCGCGATGGCCAGCTTCTTCAGAGGCTTACTCATTTCCGATGACTAGCCTTTTTAGCGAAACAAGCGTCGAGTGCAAAAATATCAGTTTGGCGTTAGGGTAATTGAAAACGGGTTTTGATTGCTCGTCGACTCTGGCCGATTCCGAAATATTGACAACTGACCTCGTAAATTCCCGACTTCTCTGAGTTTTCTAATTTATATTTTGTGTTGTATTGTGTAGTAGTTCCATATGCAACTTTCATATTATTTATTTCGTCAAATATCTGTTGGAGTCCTCTAGTGTATTGAGGTTCATATGGGATTACTCTAAACTTTTCGTTTCTCTCATCTTTTTGAAAAGTCTTAGATTTGAGAACTGTTTCCCTAAATTTACATTTCCTAATCATCTTATCAACTATGTCTGGGTTGAGACCGTTCACTTCAGCTACGTACCTAATCAATCTCCTTTCATTGCTTACTTTTTTTTTTCAAAGGAAAAGTTATTAACCTATGTACAAGAAATTGCAGTGCCGCCATTTTAAGTTATGGACAATGATTTGAGGCATTTGGAATGTATCTGAATGTGTTCGTGTCTTTCCTGTTTATCATCTTTTATTAAACATGTTCTGTATTCATCCTCCTAACCAAATTGAGAGTTGGAGATTTCGATCATTTCCTTGATAACATTCCTTCTTGGGACCTGGAACAAGACTAAACACTCGTACCGGAATTAAATCAGTTCCAGGCGAAATGAAGCTTTAATGATCCCCAGGTATGAATAGTTGTTCGAAAATTCAATGCATTTAAAGCAGGCTCGCATTTTCCTTCCTCCGTGCGGGCCGGAAGGAACGAACAAAGAAAATGCCGCGGAAAATGTATTCACGAGGTAACAGCGACTGAAAGTCGTTTGCAAGACGCATTGTCGTTCCCCAGCGAAACGGCTCTCCGGGGCCATCTCAAGACATTTTCATTTTAGTTTTCCTCGATATACTTCACGGAAAAGCCATATTCTGGGAACACATGGGGTTCAGAAGGTCATGCACGGTAGCGGGGACGGAGAAGTGTAATCAGGTCAGTGTTCACTAATAATGCTCATTATTCTAGCGAATTATTTTTATGAATGCAGATTCACACGAAAGGGAAACCCTGTAATGTTCAAAGAATACCGCGTGAATCAAGGGACAGGAGATGAGAATTAACATTCACCTTGAATTTTTGAAGTTTGTAAGCCTCAGGAATAACCTCTTTCGGCAAGGAGTTCCAAAGCTCAGCAGGTCTATTGAAAAAAAAAACCTGAGCAAGAGAGGTTCGACAGGTTTCCAAATCGGATCGTCTTGCTACGTCGAATTCTTCCTACGTCGAATTCTTCCTACGGCGAATGTCATCCCCTCTACCGACGTCATTGAAACACGAACGTTTCCGATGATGGTCCGTGCACCCCATTGTGGAAAGTTCGCCGTAGGAAGAATTCGACGTAGCAAGAATTCGCCGTAGGAAGAATTCGACGTAGGAAGAATTTTTTTTTTCGCTGAGACAATCAGTTATCCCTTGTTAATAGTCGATTGTACTAGTGAAAACTGACGACATAGTGCTACAAGTTATTGTTTTCATATTTCAACCTTCAATTCTTCCTATGGCAAATTCTTCCTACGGCGAATTCTTCCTACGTCGAATTCTTCCTACGACGAATTCTTGCTACGTCGAATTCTGGCTACGTCGAATTCTCCTGTGGCGAATTCTTCCTACGTCGAATTCTTCCTAAGTCGAATTTTTCCTACGTCGAATTCTTCCTACGTCGAATTCTTCCTACGGCGAACTATGGGGTGTATGGATCATCATCGAAAACGTTCGTGTTTTGATGACGTCAGTGGAGGGGATGACATTCGCCGTAGGAAGAATTCGTCGTAGGAAGAATTCGTCGTAGGAAGAATTCGCCGTAGGAAGAATTCGACGTAGGAATATGCACCCTTCCAAATCCACAATAAAGGGGTGGGAACTCTATACTCGTCAAGTCATCCATGTGGATATTGCCAAGGGTGGAACGATTGATAACAATTCAGAAGAGCACCGACCGTCAAAATATCTATAGAGGAGAGACAAGTCTTCGACCTTTCTACGATGTTCCAATGAAGTGAGCGAGTCTGTGAGCGAAGAATCACCAACAAGACGGATTGCCCTTTTTCAAATAATAAATAAATAAAACTATAACACACCAATGAAAACTATATTCCAAGACAGGTCGTTCCTGGGCCTTGTAGATCATTAGAAGCTGGCGAGAAGTGAAGTATTTCTTCGCATCAAATAGAAATCCAAGTTCCTGGGAAGCACCTTTAGCGATAGATCTCACATGGTTTACCCATAAGAGATTATCACGGATCGTAATTCCTAGCATCGATATACTTTGTAGGAAGTTTCTGGGAAGCACCTTTAGCACTTGATTCTCAATAAAGATCAAGGAAAGTCGAAATTACTTTCATTATGCAGTCTTCAGCAAATCACAGAATAGGACTGATATTTTTTTGGTTCTCATCCTATCACAATCTGTTAAAAACCCAAAAAACTAGAAGAAAGAATCCATCCACCCCAAATAATAACATTCAAACAGTACTAATAACTAGGACCTTCCCAAAATTTGTGAAACTCAATAAATGATAACAAGAGGAAAAATCAACAATCTTCAAGACATTTGGGAACAACTCAATGACCATTTCATTAATGGTGGTCCCAAGTTAACAGCCGGCCTTTCCACCAATATTGAATCTTCAACGAAGTCAAAATCAGACTCTTATTTGAAGCCAACCGACTCAAGAAGTTATAGAAATCATCAATATTCTGAATACCAGAAAAGTTCTAGGATATGACATAAGCACTGAAAGTTTCAAAGTATTTGAATATCTCGAAAACCGTTTGTTTGTATTGAAGACAAACATAGTTAACTGGAAACAGTTGTACGCATTGTACCTGAGGGATTTGTTCTGGGGCCATTGCTTTTTTCATATACATAATTTCTCTCCCTAATATGAAGTATAATGGAATAATCTAAATGTTTGCTGATGATAATACAGTAGTTTGGCCTTCATGAAGATGATAAAATAAGAATTAATATTGGATTATGTTCAAGTGTAAAAGGGCATTTTTTCAATCTACCCCGAAAAGTTTTAGCGTCAATCAAAAACCCGTTCCTTCTGAATGGAACACGTACTATCAACCAACAACTTCTCGTATAACTCAAATTTGACTATTAAAAACATACTAGAACTGATGATCATCAAATCGTCAAATATGCTTTCGTTTTTAAAACTTCACGAATATTTCTCTTTTAGTTCGTTTTCGAGAATCAAAGTCAAAGATTTGATATTTTTCAAAGTCACATTTGAACGTCGATTTTCTCGAAAGTCTCAATAATAAGTGGTATGTTATCAACTTGAATTTTATATTTTTCTGAATATAAAAAAAGATGAATAAACGACCTGTTTAATTTTTGTGTTCCAGATCTGAAGCTGTGATATTTCAAAATAATTCATTATTTTTGTCTGAGACAGTAAAAAAATCTCATTTAGATTTTTTTGTTTTTGTGGGGAAAATGTATGCCTCAAGATTCAAATTCGAAACTAAACTTTCTGTTGAGTTTTTGTCAACAAATAAACAAATTCTAGCTTTTCCTTACGCATTTCATTCAATTTTTTTTAAAATTACATTGCCGCTAATCAGGAACTGAGTAGCATTTTTTCCTGTTTATTATTGTACTCAATTAACTATACTGGTTTGTAAAAGTATTTTCAACTCCACAAACTGAAAGGCGCACTACAATGATTTCGTCTTTACACGGTCCCCGTTCAAACTTCTCTCAAGAGCTTGTACATACTCCAAGTTAACTTTCATTTGGTTCATGTGAACCGAGATCAGTTGTCAAGCAACATATTGTGTAAATTATATTGATGTTACATGGAACGATGACGGAAAGATTTCAATATCAACTTTATAATAATATCATTTTATAGTTATCAATCTATAATTATTCATTACTGCCTGCAACTATCGAGATAATAATGTTATATAAGAAGAGGAAAATATCCATGAAAATACCGAAATCAATTATTCAAAGTTGTTTTCAGAAAGTATTTTTCCTAGGTTCAAGTCATCTACAGAATCTAAATATATCTATGTATCTTATTTACTCATGAATAATTTGAGGATTTCATGAAATTTTATCGAATTTCTGACCAGAATATTAATATCTCTTTCCAATATTGATTGACTGCTATTTGAGGAGGTGAATATGTCATGAAACTCATTCTTCTCTCCCCTCTGTAAATGAAAACGAAATAGTTTGAAATTCTCAGATTATCTGTTCTTAGGGCTTATTGGTATATTGGCCTTGGTACGTAACTGCAAAATTATAAAATAGCAGAAATGACTGATTTTTTTTAAAATTTGGTATCATATTTCTTATGATTTGGGAGATTGAATTAAAAAAATAAAATTAATATCAATATTGAAAATGCATATACTTCCCCTTGATAACGTTTCGGAAGCTAGTTTTTCTTTTTTCACCCCATTTTGAAAATTTCTGATTAGATACGAGTTTTTGGTGAGTAGGGTCAAAATGTGACAGTGGAATATAGAATTCAAATATGAGTCGGTGTCCGAAGGAATCACTTCGAAAAATTAGCCATAAAACGACTCCTGAACAAGCAGGCCATGAGACAATTGAATTTCCCGGATTAACTTCGTCATATTTCCAATTATCAGTTAATACCGTTGAGCGCCAATGCCTTCCGTTTCATCTTCGTCGTAATCCACAGAGATTGATGGCGAACCAATGTCGGCGGCTAAAACAACTCTGTCGACACCGAGCAATAACTCAGGTGATAATGGCCGTTTGAATTGCCCTGCTCCCCGGCCGCATTGCGATATGCCCGCACTTCGCCAAATGAACAACTCATCATCAGACTCTCTCTCTCCCTCTCGCCTACTGCGATTCGTCGGGAAACAACAGGACCGGACTGGGTCCTCATTGTCAAATACGAGTTAAGGCTGTCCACAGCATCTTTAACTTTGTTAATTGGTGGAGATATAAAATTGTTGAAATTAACATACTTCTTACACCGATAAACAACAATAAAAGCAAAGGGACATTGCCTTCTCTACTTTTTCACTGAAATACAGCCTGCGCCAAACATGATGTCGAGGCCGCCCCCATGCGCATAAACTCATTTTTAATGTAACCCTCACTACAGGCCAATAATCTAGCGAGAGAGAACCCCCACTACAGCTCTTGCAAAACATACAATTGCTCTGTACAGAGGCGTATCATTACTTGTCCTCCAATTCTGTTGGCGTTTGGCATTTTCTGAATAATCTGTGTTGTGTCTGAAAAAACGTCCTCGCCTAACCAAAAACCAGTCATGGGGAATCAGTCACGTGAAATAATTTTTATTTACAACCATATATGTAATGCTGTCATTACTAATGTCATTGAAGGTTGGGAAGTGTCACATTACACACCTCTACTTTCCGCCCTCATTTCATCTATTCTAGACTTCATCTGTCATTTATTGACTTCACCTGACATTTAATTTACATTGGTGACATTTGTATACCCTGTAGTCACGGTAACAATATATCTTCTTGATTATTCTGAGAAAACCGCGTTCTTGGTGATTCGTCGTTAAATGTAATATTTTAGATATGTTCAGAACGAAACAGAAATTTATTAATTTTAATCGAAATATGATGGTTGTAAATAAAATAGTATACAAACCTCGGTAGATCTCACGACAGGAATGAATCACTTCCCACCTCGGTGTGTAATATACTATCACACAACACGAATCTTCATTTTGTATCAGTTGTTTGAATGGGAACCATTGCAAGGGTGGTTGAAGAAGGGAAGCAATTAATTTCTGTGAATAACGGATAAATAAAATTTCCGTCCCAAGGAAGAAACGGCCTAGTAGAGCTCCACAGTAACTAATATTCCCGAGTAAGAGTATTCCAATATTAGACGGATCATTTACGACTCATAAGACGGAAGGGTGTCGTATTACGGTAAAAAAGTTCCAATACAAAATTAATGACGTTTTGGGAATTGTAGCTTCTGCAACATCTCTTCGTATAATTCGAAAGAAAATAGGTTTCAAATGGGGAGGGACTGTAAATACTGAAAAAAAATAATAGAAAAATAGACATTGGAGCATTGAGAAACGAGTATTCACAGAAAAATAAATTATTTTCGTAGCCAACAGCGACCACTTGTGTTTCTTGATGAAACATATCGTCATAGCGGACATACATCTTCCAATCACTGGATAGATGAATCAACCAAAGAATTATTTACAGATATTACAAAGGAACCAAGACTCATTATTGTCCATGTAGGAGGTGACATGGGCTTTGTAGCTAATTGTTGGTTTATATTTAAATCAGGCACAAAATCAGGAGATTGTCATTCAGAGATGAATTTTGAAAATTAGGGTAAATGGTTAAAAAAGTGAATCCCAAATTTATCGTGACTTCGGTAGTCGTGATCCGAATTATACGAGTTGATCAAGGGAAAATGAAAAGCATCATGTCAGATACAAATTTGATGAAGTTCTGACATGACATTTTGCAACTTCCACCCTACCATCTGGATTTGAATCTCATCGTAATCATTTCGGCTACTTTCAAAAACAACGTGTCCCGGAAGAATTTGACTTTCAAGTTGGAAGATGTGAGGAAACTGGAGGAGCACGAGTTTGATCAAATCCCTTCCAAGGAATGGGAAAAGCGTTGCCGACATGTAGTAGATATAAAATGGATGGATATATTGGGAAAATTTAATATTCATTGACGTTCGAACAGAGCACAAGCAGCAGTGAGGACGAATAAAATTGTGTTCTGATAGTGACTGATAAAAGTTCATTTTTGAATTAGTGTATCATTTTAAAATATTTGTTAGCGAAAGTCACGTCGAGTGCAAAAATATCAGTTTGGTGGTAGGGTAATTGATATCTAGCACGTTGAGCGCCACGGCCGAATCGACATACTCACCCTTGGGACCAATTTTTATTTTGGATGTTATATATCTGAAACTCATTTTTTGGTTGTTCACAAATATAATTATGACTTTTTTTTCGATTCAACGTTTTATTTTCAGTTTTCGAGTAGTGCCCACTGGTGGCCACTTGGTTTATTATTGATACCTACCTGAAATTGACCTGACATAAAACTACTTTCGACATCGAATCTGCTCGGTCCATAGTTAATTCGGATGTTCTCTGGGACCAAAGAAAAAGCTAGCATACGTGAAACCCATATAAATCATGCCCACGAGTGGGCACGCGGCGCTAAACTATACTTCGCAAAATGTCCACTGGTGGGCACGTGGTCTCAATGGAACAAACGAAAATGACCCACCGGTGGGCACATGGCGCTCAGCCTGCTAGGAAGAGTTTCAACTTTTACACTAAAGGTTTGAATCTCATCGTTCATACTTTCAATAGTTTCAGTGCGCTGTATTATTTTGCTTTGCTACCCCATTTGAAACTAATCATAGGTACGACGTTGGTTGGCAAGAGGCTTATCGTAATCCTATGGTAATTTAGTTGGGAGAGTCTGCCCCTTGTGTTTGTTGCTTATAAATAACATTCTTTGAATAACAGAGGAAATGAATGGAAGTAAGGTCAGGAGAATTAGGAGGCCATTGGACATTGGATAGAGTTATAATTCCAATGGATTTGCGGTTGGTTAATGTCAACAGAGGTTGATACGTCTCTACTCGCTCATGTGGAACTGCACCAATCAGTTTGAAATTTCAGTTACAAACTCAATGTATTTTAAACTAGTTAAGGAGTCATCATGAAAAACGAAACAACAATTCTTGAACAAAATATTAACGTTAAACAAACTCAGGGGATTATGGAAGCAAATCTCTCGACCATAATTTTATGGTTTCATCTGTCCAAGAAATATCACGGTGATTTTTGCACGTTCTGTGGACGTTAATTGATATGACATAAAAGGAGTATTTTTGTTTGTTTACCTTGTTCCCGAGTAAAAATATAACTGCTTTTGAGGTTAGTCTGAGTTTTATGAACGGCATATAGAGGTTTGCCATTATACAAATAGTCTCACATTCACATATAAATAAATACTCCATTTGAAGAGCAGATTTTTTAATATTATTTTGAAATATTGAAGAAATATTGAAAAATTGAAAAATGCCACGAAAAACTATAAGAAAGCAGGTGCACGGTGTTTTGTGTCATATTCTATTACCATAACCAGTTATATTCACAAATACTTATCGAGACATCGATTTTTGTATTAGCAGTTTCAAAAATGGTTATAACCTTGATAATGATGTTGAAGATTGAGTATGCTTGTTTTCATAAAAGAAATTGGTTTCAAAATGATATATGTAGGTAAGTAAAAACTGTCTTATTACAACATCATGAACAGCTGCTTAGTTTTGAGGTGAAGTAGTCATACAATATAAACCAACATACATTTCACATTTGAAAATTGAGGCCTCGAAGTATTAGGAATACCTGATGACGAATGCTTTCTGAATATTGTCAAGTACATTCATTGAGTGGAGAGCGTGTTGTTACCAGACCTATAGTATGGATTTATCACAACAGAAGAGGTCCCGAAACACATGGTCTCGGTAGTGTAGTGGTTAGCATATCTGCCTGTCAAGCGGAAGGCCGGGGTTCGAATCCTCGCCGGGCCACCGTGCTGGGTGATCGCACGTTAAAAGGTAAGGCCTCGTTGATCCATTGCTCGCACAAGTTTCGACTTCTGAGGGTTGACGTTCGTCAGCTGGTTAACGGAAACGAACAATTTTAGACCAATTTTTAGAACAACATCGTCTGAATTTTTGAAATATTTTATGTACTGATGATGACTTATTATCATTTCATTCCATTCATCTCATTAATACTGCTTCCTGGAACATATGTTACTTCAGAATAATGTTTATCGTAGCCCCAACATACATATTTTGAATGCATAAAAAATATTATTCATTTATGAATTATTCATTGGTTGTCTTGTGTACTAAGTGACGTTGCATTTTGATAGGTCCGGTTTGTGAAGATGAAAAGTCATGTCAATATATACAAATAAAGAATGCATACATAGAACGAATATCGTACTATTTCTATGAGTTTTTGTGATCAAGAGCCTGTCGACAGTAGATATTACTGATAATAGAGCTCATTATATTCAGCCTTGCAACGCGTGGGGGCTGATTTATGAAGCTAAGAAGTCAAATATTTGAAACAACATTGATGATTTATTTTTGGGATATCAAAACAAATGATAAAAAAAGTTTTACTCATGTTTCATTCATTCAATGATTCAAAACTGCATCTAATGATCATCGTCACTGTTTTACAGACTATAACATGCATCTCCTTCATTGATATTTTCTCCATTCTGTAACCGTAAATATTCCTCAGTCCGTTCCTGTGCTTCGAACTCTGGCAGATCGTGGATTGTTTTCGGACCACCGCTCGAAATATACGAGTATCATTTCCGAGGCAAGAGTTTTAGAATGTGAACCACTGTTTAATTTCAACCTTAAAGACAAAGGGTATCGTCACATTCTATCGTATTTTCATTGCGCCCTGACGGGTTAGTTATCTAGCGGACTTGATCCGTAGCTTTGCTGCTATCCAATTATCTGGATATACGGAGCGTTTCGATTCAGACCCCATTTGGGATTCATTCCGGTTTGAGCCCCATTTGATATTTTGTCCCCGCTCGCCGTCTAGCGATTTTAACTCTGTCGTGTTTGGTGATTGCGTTTTGCTTTGTGCTGCTACAGATATCGAAAAGTCGACTTCATGCATTATTCCACAACACAACTCGCAATAGAAATATTCTACATATTCCTAGACACAATAGTGCCTATTTCACAAGATTTTTTCTTGCTTCTGAACTGTACAATAACTCTGCCCAAGTAGCACAATCATATTAGACCAATATTGGTTCAATATTACGGGGATATTAACCTTATATTGTAGATATCATATTGGCCACAAAAAAAAAGTGAAAATTCGGCGATATTAGATTAACATTCGAAAGCAATGTAAGGATATATCGTTTCAGCTATATTGGTACAATATTGTTAATGATATATCGACGAAAAAGAAATATTCGATTGATGTCACTCAATAACTCCTTTTAATAATATTCGGGATTATTCATCTCTTTTTTATCGAATATTCAACTTGAAATTTTCACTTATCTACATTAACTAACCGAATACTAACCTGGAAAAAACTCTGGCAGCTGCGGGGCTTGAACTCACGACCTTCAGTATAGAAATATTATTGTCGATCAGTATATACTCTACGGCACGGAGAGACTTGTTTTTGGAAGGAGTTGGGTGGTATAAATGTGGTCACATCAAGTTAGTTATGTTCGAGACAATATTAAAATGTTAGAAACTCAAGTAACAATGAATTATATTCGAAAATACACTGAAGGATCAGTCTTATGTGATGGCGATTTGGAATATCAAACTTGCTGTACCAAATGTTCTGGACATAATTTTCTGGTACTGAAATCCACCACATGACGATATTTCAATTTTTCCAAATTTTGTTGGAAAAATTCGTGATGAATATTGCGTTACCGATTTTGATATATGTTTGAATTCATTCACTTTCAAAATCCCGATATCCCATTTCAGGTTGTGATTCTAAAATGACTATTTGAATATTTCCATTTTACTGTTAAAACAATATTCAAGCAATATCAGAATTCGCATATCTATATTGCAGTATCATGCCAATATGCCACCTAATGTGATAATACAATATTTTAATCTACGCTCCCAAACAATGTCGAATATACATTAGATTTCGATGTTGAAAATTGAGTATATACAAAATATGAAGACAATATTTAAATATCTATGTTGTTAGACTGATATTATTCGTTATCACCTGATAGGTTAATTCTGATATTAGTAATAAGTTATCAAACCCATATATCATCAATATTGAACTTTACAAAATGCAGTTGAAATTTATTGTCAATATTGACCAATATTCATAATGAGATATCGTTTTCTCAATGTTGATTGATATTAGTTAAACATCAATTTCTCTCTTACGATGTATCTATATTGGACCAATCTGAACTCGGGGTTCAGCCAATATGATGTGGTACTTGGGTGCCCGCCGAGTTCAAAGACTTACAGGTCTATTCACTAAAAAGTCGCTATTTCACGATTCGTTGTTTAACGACATTAGTCAAGTTTACGATAACGTTATTTTGAACGACTTATTGTAATTTCGTATTCTGTAAATACTATCGTTACGGTGTTAGTCGTTACCAAATGAATAACGACAAACCATTACTTTTAATACGGGTAGTACATGTGAGTTGATGTTTTGACATTGACACTGATAGACGAGTAAAAATGTGCGAGAAAAGACAGTTGTTTAGGTCGGAGTTTGGTGAAATTTTCAATTATGGAAAGAGTACAAGCTTGTGAAACTGCAAAAAAGAGAACTAGCAAGACCACTGGGCAACAATGCGCATGATCTATATTTGGCTATGGACCTTTGATAACTGCCATGGGCAAAGTAATGTGATGCTACGAAATACTGAGAGATGGAATGAAGATGCGGAACATCTATGTGTCTCGGTAGTGTAGTGGTTAGGATATCTGCCTATCAAGCGGAAGGCCGGGGGTCGAATCCTCGCCGGGCCACCGTGCTGGGTAATCGCACGTAAAAAGGTAAGGCCTCGTTGATCCATTGCTCGCACAAGTTTCGACTTCTGAGGGTTGACGTTCGTCAGCTGGTTAACGGAACGAACAATTTTCAGAACAACAATCTATATACTTTCGTGACAGGAGGTTTCTTTGTATTCCTGTGGGACACTGCCAAATGATCGCTTAGGTTGGAAAATAACTCCCAAGGCAGTTCTCTAGTTAATCTGAAGTCTTTCCTGAAATTTTCATTAGGGGCCTCGAATGGGTTGCACATATCGTCCAATAACGATGATGAAACATATAGTGAATACGATTGTGTAATTTTATCGTAAAATAATGACTTGCCACCAAATAACGACTGCTAACGATATCGTTAACTGATAGTGAATAGACCTGTTAAGGTGGACTCATGCAGCTTCAATTATCAAGTAACAATAAACAAGTAGCGATTTACAATTATCAAGTAGAAAGTAATGAAAAAGAAGGCAATCATGCACCTGAATGTAACAATTATCAAAGCTTGTGAAAGGGATCAACTTTTTACTTACCTGAACTTTCAAGTAGCATTTTTTATTCATTTTTATATTCCCTAGCTTCGAACTGGAGAGTTGAAGGTTTGAGATTGAAAATGAAATAAGTATCATTGTTTTCCTGACAAAGTCCACCAGAATCGCAACTACAGATTCAATTTCAACTCGCTCACTTTCCATGAACAGAAAAACAAACAAATTATTTGAAGAAAAGTTTGGTTATGATCATATAATCCGTTATAACCTGCACATTAGAGACACATATTTTTCAATTGAAGTAAGAAAGTTAAAAGTTTGCCAACTCTTACTTGTTACTTGTCAATTAATAGTTGATAATTTGGTTGCATGAACCATCCATGATTTAGGCAGTTCAACTCATCATTGATAATTGCTACTTGTTAATTGTTCCTTGATAATTGAAGCTGCATGAATCCACCTTTACAAAATTTTAATAAGCGGCTGGAGTACACGTTGCTGTGAATAAAGTTCTTTTTTGGTCTCCTAATAGATTCTTGTATGTATAGACTCGCATATTTCCTTTCGCGATATTCAAAATATTGATAAATGTATATTTCTCACCACTTTCATTATTATTCAATGTATGGTTCTTATTGAACTGTTCAGTTGTGATTGTGAGATATTTTCATAATTTATGTTGAGACAAGATTGGATTTGAAGCAGCTCTTAGCTGAACCCTGCCTATACATCAACTGTACATTATGTTGTTGTTATGTTGTAGTTCTGCATGTGATGATCAACAAAGACATTTTTACTTTTATTATTATCGATGGAATCGCGACTCTGATAATAGTAGTTTGTATAACAAGAGAGGAGATATGGTGGCCATATCACACAAGGACGAAGTTTGAGCACGATGCCTTATCATTTTGATAATCAATTGTAGATATAGTTTATTTTTGGGAGATTTATGAAAAACTCGAAGGGAAGAAACTTCATTAAATTCAATATTGAACGATGAAAATTGAATTAGTGATGTCAAATTAAAAAAAGAAAAAAAAATGGTTTTGGTGAAACTAGAACCAACAACTATTAGGTTGGCTGTCTCAAAAGGCTCCTTAACCAACTCGGCTATTTGGACTGTACAATTTCAGTTAAAATTATTGGTGTGAAGAGTAGATGTAAGTCCTTCGGAAAAAAATCATCGATGTGACAATTCAAACTTGACTCATTTAACTAGAGAAAAATTCAGATATAATTAGATTTATTTATGCTTAAATGAAACAACTTGGATTTCGTGTTTGTAGGTAGATAGTTCAGAATTGTGACCTTTCTACAAGGTTGTCCCTGGTAAGAAATTATTTTATCTTCTGTGATTGGTGGAATTTTTCGGTAACATAACAATATTTGAATAACATATTCGTTTTTCTGATAACAATGAGGATGCTCCTATTTCAATTCCTGAAACAGTGACACTAATTTAAATACCAATTTCCATAAACCTATTACACACCTCACAATGAAAAGATGAACTGATAGTTCCTGTGAAAACAAGCAAAAGAGGTGTGGTTATGCGTGTTGAAATTTTTCAAATAATTAGCATCGAATAATGCTCTTTGAATAATATAATTCGTGAATAACTGGATATTTCTGGAATCGTTAATGGTTTGTTTCCCAGGCTCCATACAAAATTCAAATGGACAGTTACTCAAGTCAGGTCAAGGCAACAATTTAATATGCATAACAGTGGTTTTGTGCTGCATGAAAAATTCCTGTAATTGAAGATTTGATTTTTTTTCAATGATGTACATTCAGTCAAACCCCCATTCAATGAAAGGCACTGGGAAAAACTTACTTTGGAAATTGTAAGTTTGCCGGGCTCGACAAGTATGAAATAATCGGGTAATACCAAAAAGCTAATCAACTATCTGCATGATTAGATCAAGCATATTGAAACAGGGCAATAGAATCGTAAAACCTCCCAGGTGAGGTATGGCGTTCAACTCTTGCTTTTCAGATGACACAGTAAAGACATCTCTGAAATTTAATGTTAATGTGGCAGTCCCAATGGAATTTTTCGCAGATTTGCGGTCTTCTTCTGTCATATTGTTCGCATATCTGGATTGGGTGAATGATTTGAAATTTGGTATACATATAAATGAAATATCCATTCATGCCACTGGACCATTTGTTCAGAATATTGTTTATATATCAGTATATCATTTTGAAATGGAACAAATTCAAGGGGAACTTCAGAGCAATGAGAAATATAAACAAATGGCAATTTCAAATTTTGAAATTTCAAATGACATAAACAATTTAAATCAATATGAACCAGAACAAACAGAATCACTCCAAAGCGTATGGTTTTGTCCAGGACTATAACGAAGTTGATAAGCCTTTCAACACTTCCGGGTAATTTTTTGGCTGATACTTCAGCTATTAACTGCTAGATGAATATTATACTATGCTTGATTAGTAGTATAATAAATGCAATTCGAGAGTCAAATAGTCACTTATGTGTGTGCATGAAATAAGGAATATTTTATTTCTTCCTCAGGTTGTGAGTCTATTTCTCAATATTTTCCATTCGAAAGCCTCGTAATGCATTGTTGAAGTTGCATCATTGAGGTTCATAAGGAAAATGAACTGATAATAAGGGCATTTCATGTATACGAGGTCAATGAATACTGAACTCTAATCGAGGATTGCATTGAAATAATTTCAATTTCCACCTATTCTCAAAGCGAATTGAACATTTTTTCATTTGAACATTGCACAATCATCTCTCTTGAATCATTTGAAGTTAACATTTCATAGACGAAACATTTATTTACGTCACGTCTCAAAAATGTTTCTTAGGGAATTTTTCAACTGGAAAATGCCTTTTATTCTTCCTGGATCACTCTTAGTATGTACAAGGTTTCTGAAATAACTTTTCAAAAACTTCATTCTGAAACGTATTTGTTCTAGGGCATTTATGGTTTTTGTTACCTCTGTCAATTGTGACAATTGATATATATATATATATATATATAACCCTTTCTAACAGATCTTTTTTTATGGGTAGAATCAATAGCCAGAAAAATAACTCGAATGACCTTCATCACAAGTAAGTAACTCGAAAAGAACAGAAGCAACAAGCAAGAAATAAAAATCTGACATAATTACTTCAGACGCCATCATACAATCATCAAGCTTTTATGAGCTGCCCATAAAATAATCATGCAGCTTCCAGTGGCGTGCATATTCTCAGGCGAAAAACGATTTGTCTAGAAACAATGACCCGATTGAAGACCTTTTTAACGACTCGAAGAACAATAAAGTTGGTCATTAGCGACGGAATATCTTTCAGAAAAGTCGATCGGAATGTCGATTCGGACGGAATCAGCGTAACTCCGACCAAGGGCGCCGTTTCTCAAGGGCAAGGGGGGCGGGTGCCCCCCTCTGGATTGTAGTTTTTTCAGCAAGACTCGATATCGACTTGATTCAAATTTTTTGGTAATACTTCGGTCGCTATGAGCACCTTTTTTTGAATTTTTTTTGTGAAACTCACGTAATTCGGTCTCTTCTACAAAAAAAAATTAAATGGAATTCTCGGCGGTCTCGTAAATATTCGGAGATACAGGACAGGCCCATTTTGTTGTAAAATTTTACGATTTTTCACATAAAATTTCTGTTGTTTGAACACACAATGTTCGTCCTTCTTCTGGTCAAACACCAATCATTCTCTTATTCACTCGTTTTCAACATTTTGAGGCAAAATTTTTTTTTTCCAAAAAATCAACTTTCTCTGAGAGTCAACATGAATGCATTCAGTTCTCAACAATAACAATGAGAGCGGCAACACTGCAAATACATCACTTTCGACTGGCATTGCACAATGGCATCACAACAAATTGGTTATGATTTGAAAATGAAAGCATGTTTTGAAAAACTAATGGTTTCATCTGCTTTAAAATGATGAAAACGAGTCAATAAGAGAGTGAGTGGCGTTTGATCAGAAGAAGGACGAACTTTGTGTGTTCAAACAACAGAAATTTGATGTGAAAAATTGTGAAGTTTCTCAATAAAATGGGCCTGTATCTCAGAAAATATACGAGACCGCCCAAAATTTCATTTGGATTTTTTGTAGGGGAGACCGAATTACGTGAGTTCCACAAAAAAATTCAGAAAAAGGTGCTCATAGCTACCGAAGTATTACCGATTTTTTTTAAACCACACTCGTAAGTATTGTTCGGAAAGATTTTCATTTCTATTGAATGAATTGCTTTGATTTCATAAAAATGTGCTGCCCCCCTAACATTTTTCGTAACGGCGGCCATGATAATAGGGGAACCCAAGCGGGGATTTCGGGATTTACTAAAGCGCGGCAGATTAATATACAAAAGGATACTTGTACCCGGTTAAGTGGGTACTTCCACCATATATGAGCCCTATATATATGGCCGCCCTTCAAAGGATAAAGGATCAGATTAGTAAAAAAAATTATCATCTGAAATTCTCGAGCGTGTCAGATTAAGGTTGGGTGAGTTAGTTTCATCCTGAAACGTGTATATACCACTAAATCTGACAATTCGAGGCTACAAAATTGTAAAAAAACGTCATCTCGACATTCTCGAGCGTTGCTAATTTTATTTTTATTTTGAAAGAAATAATTCAAGAATTGCAAAAAATATATGATCTGACGATTTCCACAAGGCGAAATAATAAAAATTCATCGATAGTGTTTAATGCGTGCAGCTACGTAATGCCTATATTCCTCACGTTTCTTTTTCTCTCTCACTCGTTCTCTATCTATTACTCTCTCACTCCGTCCCCACTCTGGTTTCTGTTGCCATGACAGTTGATCACACAGACTCGTTGGTGGCATGATATTGTTTGCAACGAATATCCAACGTTTTAAAATTTTAAAAATTTATATGTTCATAATTATTCTCTTATAAATATAAAGTATTCCTCTAAAAAAAGCATACACTTTTTCATTTGCGTGTTTTTTCCTGAGATTTTCAATTAATTGAGGTCAGTGATTAAAAAAAAAATGTCAAATTGGCAGAATAGGCGAATCACTCCAGAAAATCGTCAGATTATGAGACTGCAACGTCTAGGGCGTAAAGATGAACCATATATATCTTAATCTGACGCGCTTGTGTATTTCAAAATGACGATTTTTTTTACATTCTAATAACGGCCGCGAGTCTGCGTCGCATACAGACCGTCAGATTATTATATAAGAGCTTTTTTCATATTCACTAAACATCCCCTCAGAAAATCTGACGCGCTCGAGAAAAACTTTTATTTTTATTTTTAACCTTCACGTACGACCACCCCATCATGGAAACGATCAGATTAACATAAGTACATTTTTAAAAATGTGTAGGACATAGATGATATCAATATCTGACGCGCTCGAGTATGTCCATGCAACAGTTTGTTTTTACATTTTTGAAAGTCTATAGCCGCTCCTCCCACCTATGAAAAAGTATACATTATATAATGATTTTTTCTTCTTATCATCTAAGCTTCGCAACCCAATAGGTCTCTATGACGCTCGAGTAAATCCCGATGTAGCATCGTGGGCTCTCCTACCATGACTCCGACCCCCGTTCGAGATCGGCGCTCATGGAACCCCATCGAGCCGAACACAACGAGCAATGTAACGGCGAAAATGGGCCCTACAGAGACCGGAATGGGCAATACCGCCCCGAATGGCCCATCTTCTCGCAAGTAGCGCTCTCCGAGTGGCCCATTGAATATTTAGCCTCGTTATTGAAAACATGATGCTCTCGAATGTTATTCATACACTGAAGGATGACGTTGATGACGTCGTAAAGAGTTTTTTGCGGAAATATTTTCGATATCCTCTCCGTCGGCCGGTATTCCGGATTATTGGGTCTCGAAAATTGTTTATTGGAGAGAGTTTGGTGTGTGGTGGCTCGTGATCAGAAGTCATTTTTGCTAAGCTGGTTCGAGATAGGATTATAAAAATGGTGGAATTATTATTTTGTGTTCATTCCACCAAAGCATTCCCATCAAACATTAGTTTTATTCTAGATTCATTCAATAATATCTCATGTTATCTTAATCCAATAAATGCTGCTGCCCTGAATCTCTTCAGCCACTTCACAGCCAATTACCCCGACTTTTTGTTATGAGACCATTAACAATGGCACTCTTTAAGTTAGGTGAGGGTTTATTGATGGGTGTTTAATAGTCTCTTGAACTATGGTGCAATGGCTGCAGTGCCTCAACTAACCTTCAATAGCTCATTAGCTTAATGCTCCAATAACAAAAATTCGATGAATCAGCTGTTAGACTCTTATATGGTTCGATTTCAGGGCAAAATGGTATGTTTGCCCCGATACGAAGCTGCAGTGTTATAAACACAATTGACTATTTGGGAGATTGAATTGAAAAATATATTCAAGATATACTTCCCGTGGCGAAGTTTTGAAAGCTACTCTGCCTCCTTTTTCAAGACTTTCTGAAACCTTGTATCGGAATTGGATTTTTGCTGGGTAGTGTCAAAATGTGATACTGTCATGACTGATTCATCGATAGTCATTCCAAGTGCTAATCTTGACAAAACGTACTTCGAACTCAATCTTTCCAGTTCGATTTTCCTTTTCAGAAGAGGTATTGAACATTGATCTATGCTCATTATTCAATGAACAAGTTGAAAATCTCTTTCAGTTTTCTCTATGATGAATTAGTTGTCAGGATCACAGTTTGAAACTACCCACCAAAAAGTCAATATCGATACCAATTTTGAAAAAGGCTTGAAAAAGAAGGCAGACTAGCTTTCGAAACGTCGCCAAAGGAAGTATTTCCATTTTTCAGTATATTTTTCAATTCAATATCCAAATTGAAAAAAAAAATATCGTTACGTAACTAACAAAATAGTCAATTTTGTTCCCTTGATATATTGTTACGTACCAATAACAATTTGCCCTAAAAACATATATCATAAGAGTTTGAAGCTATTTCTTTTCCGGGGTAGAGAAAACTGAAAAAATAGAATTCAGGGAAGTTCAACCTCCTTAAAAAAACATTAAAAAAATAATTTTGCTTCACCATATAATATAGGTAGCTGAGGTTAATTAAAAAATTTGAGAATTGGTGTGTCACAGACTTCGAAATAACATCAATATTTCTTGTGATTTTCACGAAAATTTCTACTGCACATGAATCACGATTGAATTCCTCATAGATTGCTTGCTGTGAATAACTTCAAATAATAATTTATAAGAAGTGGAAGTGCGAAATACATTTTTTAATTTATTTCCAGGTTGAGAATCCCGAAAAATTATGTTCTGATTTCATATTTGAATTAGAACCAAAAAATAAATCACTTCCCATCAACAAAATTAATTTCTACATTTCAGTCGCAAATTCCGTCAGTATTACACATGAATTCATGAAAATAAGATTTTTCTCAGGTATATCACCAATCAGACGTAGAACTTTCTCCCATTACCGAATTTTTGAAATGTATTTTTGGGTTAATGTTTTATCAACCGAAAAAAAAAAACAGCCAAAGACTTCTTTTGCTCAAAATTCAAACGAATAGTGTTTTCTTGTGAATTATCTGACAATCGTCGAAAAATTGAATTCAGTTATCTGACTTTGTGAAATGAAGATTATTATTTTATAAAGGTATTTTCTGTACATCAGTTTAGTTAATAGTATTCGTTTGATAATGTTCGTATAGTACGAAATTGAGGTAATACAGCTACTACAAATACAAGTCGTGTACTTAAAATATATAAAAAAGTTTCACTGCTCATTCGCGTTATGCGTTGTGATGACCAAAGTTAATTCAAGATTTATGATAAGAATTTATATAACTCTAATTATCTCGGGCGACTTACAGGATTTCGTGCCGGAGGCTCTACACTCTGTGAGTTCTTGCCTTTTTGTAACAAAATTATTTCCTTTGACCAATCAATTCCCAATTTCATTATTGGCCAAAAATTTGATATTGAATTTATTTTCTTCCTTGATTTGTATTTTTATCCTTTCGTTCTTAGCAACATATTTCAATAGAGTTAATAATGTAGACAATGGAAGTCCGAAACATTACTATTCAGCAAGGAACATTGTCAACCACATTCAAGCAAACAAATATCTCAATATTGATATTTTCATTGTCACAATTTACTTGTGATTGATTGTCAAAAGGAAAATACATAATGTTGGTGAAAACTATGTATACGAAATATATCTAAACTCAAATGTGGCAAGTGATATTTGTCAAAATACAAAGAGAAATTCAGTATCGAGCCAGAAATCTGTGATTCTGATTCGAACGAGAACTATCAACGAAAGATTATTTTGAATACCATTACCCAATCTAATGGAGAATTGAAGATTCCACAATAACATCTCCAAATCGAAATTCAGTTGGAACGTCAATCACAACTGATAAGCCGCCATACTTATTAGTGAAGCAACTTTGGATTTTCAACGTTTGGTAACATTCTCAAGACGACTCCACAATTGCATGTATTAATCCTATGACTCAATTCCTCGTTTCCGAAATTAATCATCATTTCTGATGATAAGAATTGAGCAAGGTATTGGATAACTAATCTTTGTCAAGGATTGAAAGGTTTTTTGGAAGAAATGAAGATGTCCACATAAATATCATCCTACGTCAAACACCCCAAAGAACCGAAACCAAAAAATTAATGAAATTCAAACACTCGAGGGGAACATTTCGAAAAAGCGCCGGCCATAATTACAATTTAAAAGTTTCTCGGGAACGGCTCACGGTTCACGAAACTTCCACAAAGACTCCCCAAGATTAATGGCTAATGGCTGCGGTATATCGTAAGAAAGAGCACATTGAGATGTTAAGGGAGGGGCCGGCGTGATTGATGAGCTTGTAAGACATTTCTGGAGGTTCTCATGAAGATTTCACAAAGGGGATGCGGATTTTTTGCTAATGGCATACAACATTCCAATGAGATATCACCTGAGCTTTTTTTGTGAGGTATATAGGTCACCCGGAATGGGAAATCGAATACCCAGGACAAAAATAAATAACGATAGGGAAGAAGAGTGAATTAAATAGCTACCGTTTATAATTTGCAACAAATACAGCGGTTTCAGAAATTATGAGGTTTGAATAGTGGTGCATATTATTCCCCACTGTCTTTCGTCACAAGGAATAAATATATAACGGATACAACTGAGGGAATGTTTTTACTGAAATATAAAAGGGTCTAAAGTTTTTATCGTCGAGTATTGACAAACCGTACTAGGTACGTTTTGATTGTACTCAAGGTGTCATAATAATGTTCATGAATTTCTATCCAAATCTCGATAATCATAGAGCTTTTCACAAGGGAATTATGTTCAAAGTTAAAATTCCGATATATTGGTACTCGTAATTATTTTCAAAAAGTTTGGCAGTTTCAAAAAATATGAGATACAAGTGGTGATTGTATATTTCAATACCACACCACAAAGAATATATGACATTTATATTTTGAGCAATCTTTCTACTTTGGTTTGTGAACGAAGCATCGTATTAATTTTCACCCATTTTGAATCATGACTTGAACATCAAGCTAATTACAGTTGATAATGTTCAATGATGGGATACTGTAGTGTATGATTGATTGATTTGTACCCACTAGGTAAGGCTTCATTGGCGAGATATGAAGATACTACAAATACTACTAGTAGAGGTTCTCATGAAGAAGATGCGGATTTTTTCCCAATGGCGTACAAAATTCCACTGTTATCACTTAAGCTTTTTTTTATGATTGATATATGCCACCCGAAATGAAAAATTTAGTGTCCATAACAAACATTAAATGGGATAGCAAATCAAAGTGAATTGAATATCTTCCGTTTATGATTTGCACTAAAAGGTAGAGTTTCAAGAATCATGAGATACGAATAGTGATACAGGTTTCATCATCACTCAAAAATAACTGTGAGGATCGTGTGTGATGAGTAAGTAACAATACAACCATAACATGGTGTAATACTCGTATTTCACTCCCTTATGACATTTATATTTCACATTCATATGTTTCATTTCATTCACGTCATAGTTTTCTTCTCGGTTTTCTTCGATAGTAACCTACCAGAATCTGAGAAAATTAAGTATTGGTATTGAAATCTTCACAAGTGCAAATTTCTAGTCTTTTTCGAGATGTTGCTGCGTTCAAAAAAAAATCAGTTGCTTCTAAATGAAACAAGCCCTATAAGTCAGCAACTTCTCTTATCAAGAATGCTTCTCCTTTAATTGTTATTTTCTGCCATTGCTGTCTCTTGCTTCATTTTGAGTGCCATTCTTTTCTGATATGTGATCTCCAGTAGGAATGTGATCTGATAATTAGGAACCAACAATCTGTCTGTTCTTGATGTACAATTTGTGCTCACTCTATCGCCCTTCAAGAGATCTTGACGATTCACCGATATATTTTAGACTACAATGATTTTATAAATACAATCCGTTGTGTTTTGCGTTGTTTCATAGGATATAGTTTCAAATTGAGAATGATTGAAAAAGCCATATCATGGTGTGTTATGAAATGCTAGTGAAGTTATCAAAGGTCTCTCCTGATTTCTTCTACTATCACTATTTAAAACTCAATGAAACAGTAATTTTAGTTTCATAATTATTTTTTGTGTTCATTGCTTTGAAAATTTTCAAATTTGCATTCAAATAGTTACCCGAAAGGAGTTACATTTTGATGGAAATACACTTCGTTCATTGTATTTTCAATCCTTCTTTTATGTCATAATATTATTTTAATATGTTCTAGTATATTTAATAATAAAGTATCTATTCCATAACTTCTGATGACTCTTTCAATGTCCTCATATTATAAAAGAGGCAGCCGTTACGTTTTCTTCGTATGTAACCATATGAACTCATGGTTTTTTGTTATAATGTCATCGTTTGTGACAAGTCACGTGAAAATAGATGAACAATTCTTCAAATATTAATTTTTCATACCATCCTCTAGAACTAACTTTTTCATCCTATTTTCTAACACAAATTCCATTAACTTTCCATGAAACGAGCCATAAAAATTATTCACGAATATGTTTTTGTTAGTTTTTCAGTAGCAACAAATCAACAACAAATCTAAAAACGTCGGTCAAAGTTCTCTGATTTTGTCGTTACCCTGCAACATTTCAATATCCCTCCGACCGAAAAAACAAAAGCCAACGACGAAGAAACGAGTTTCCTTTGGAAAGATACATCCGACGGTCGCTCGAAGGCAAACAGAGCGGAGGGAGTCGCTTCCAGTGGCGGACACTAGCGGGGGGCGTGGGGGCTACGACCATAGCAAAGGCACTCATTATTCTCCCGAGTTCCGTCAAGTATCTGAGGACAAACAAGGATCATCGGGGCTATGATCTGGATGGTTGACCGGACAGACTTCCACTCAACCAATTCTATTCTAGATCGCACGTTGAAAGGCAAGACCTCGTTAATCCTTAAATCGCACAATCTTAGAGGGCTGCCGTTCTTAGTGAGAGCCAACTGGTTTACAAAAAGCCTCTTTAAGAATCCAGTAGTGGTGCTACAAGCGAGACTGTATTTTACAGATTCGAAAGATTTTGTTTCGTAATAATGTTTTTTTTTATATTATTTGTTCATAAATTGATTTTCTCACAATTTGTTTTATATTTTGGGGTTGACAAGTTCATAGACACACTTCTTTACACTCATTCTTCTTTCATTTCAACGTGAAAAAATATTTCTCAACTCTTTCGCAGCAAGTGTGTTTCACTTCAATATCATCCAGGCATGATATGATTTATTGTCTCAAGAAGAAAACAAATTGTTATCTCTCCTGCAGAATTATTCGTAAGTTATCTTCGACTTTTGAATTATTGCCGAATTAAAGAGCAGTGACAGTTATATGAATATTTATTCATTCATTTATTTCCCGAACAGGTTGTGCACACCGTATTACATGAGAAAACAACTCATCTCAACATTATAATGCTCTATGAGCTATAAGTTACCTTTATTACAAAAGAAATAAAAATGGGAAACTCGAATTATGGAAATTTTACAGGAGTTATTCATACAAATCAATGAAACATGCTGTGAGGGGTAGGTCAAAGCTAAGTTCGGATAGTTGCCAAACAGTATTTGTTGAATTCAGCATTGTGTTTTTTCATAAAAATAATCGAATATGTTACACGGTTTTTACAAAAATTGATTCAGTCTTGTTCCAGGGGGGCTAAGAAGACATTTTGAGCACTATATAATTTGGGCAAAATATCCAAATGTTAGCCAATTTCTCTCCGTAGCATATTTTACTTGACGTCTCTCTGTTTTTTCAAGAATTCTGGAGCGTATTCTCCATATTTTTTCTTTGGTGGTTTATAGAGATAATTGCAAAATGGTTTCGAGTAATATATTCTGTTAGATATGGGAATTTTCTTCAGTAATTAATTTGTTTTCAATAGTTATGAGCAAGAAGAATATTTGAGGGCGATTTTTGGGATCAGAAATTACTGGTATACTTGTCCTTCCTAATCGAAGGCGCAAGTTAGGTGAAGGTGACTTTCCCTACATTTTTATGTCTCAGTATTTTCTTCAATTTCTTCTCTCTTCAAGTGTCAAAGTGCATTCTGAAGAATGATATTTCTGTTTGTTGGTGCAAAAATAAATGTACCTTTTTTACTATGAGAGAAATTTTTTGTGGTTGACAGTTGGATTTTCAAAGTATGTTACACATGCCCCAGTAACATTTACCCATTTATTACCTGTCCACGACTACCTGAGATTACTCTTTCCCCACTAGGTAGGGAAGTGTAACCACATGACATTTCAAACTAATTTTTGGGTCTAGGTATAAACTAAGCAGACATATTCACCGTTACACGTATTACAAATTATTCAAATATCTTCAATTCACAAATAAAATAAATTGAAAGAAAAATATACACGAGTGTCCAGAATTGAAGTGAATCATCCTGTATAACTGACGTGACCATTTATTTTTTTGACAAAGCGGGACAACTGCGGAATTGTATAAAAAAAAGGTTTCAAATGCTTTACAAGTTTTTTAGTATAGGAGATTTTGTAATAAAGGACACAAAATCATTGTCAAGTAGGCTCTACTTACTAAGCCCCAGTAGTGGCGTGACTTTTGAATAGTATTTTTGTATTAGTCTTTACACCAATTTGATTCAAAATAACGATTTCAGATGAGTGTGGAACTCAGTACATGATTTATTTACATTTATGTTCGAATCAAAATAGCTTCCATTACTGCGACACTTAACTGTGAGACCAGAATACGAGTACATGTACTTATATTGTCAGAATTGTTTTGCAGTTGTATCACACTAATAAACCAAAATACTGTTTCTCTAATAGCTAAGAGTGCTAAGGTACTTCTTGATAACCATGCCATAAATATTACAAAATCTGTCGCGCATTTCATGGTGGAAAAATACATTTTGAATCATCAATTTGCTAACTATCGCTGGGGATAGCGGGACAGACTTCCTGAAGCGAGACTGTATGTCCGCTATGTATAACATTTCTGATTTGAATAATATTCGGGATACGAATGTTTAAGATTATTTCAAACAACTTTTTCGAATAATTTTTCTTATGGAAAATACCCAATGTGTTCCAGTAAGCTATGAAAAAAAAATTATATATATATATATATATATATATATATATATATATATATATATATATATATATATGTGTAATTCAATATGACTTTAAAAACATACATGACATGACGGTGAAAGAAACTGCAAATTTTCAAATAAATTCTATGACTCGATGAAAATGCTGTTATTTTTTAATGATCACGGTACCCCTTGTTCCGCCACTGGCCGCCTCCACCCCGCGGGGTGCAACAGCAGGCATCCTACGACGGGGTGGAGAGCGTGACAGTCGGCCATTATTTCTCGTAAGAGGAGACTTATGGCCGTGGAACGCGCTGCAGGGAACCATTAACTAAATTACCGAAGAAGAAGAAGAACAACGCCAGCCAATGGGGGCGCGCTAAGATTTAGTCTTGGCGGAATTGATTGGGGCTCAGGTGGCGCGGAGGTAACGCTTCGTGGATGTCTCGATGAGATGTATTTCTATTAGATAGGGTCGGTCGGGACCTTTGAGCCCTTTGTGTCTCAATTTGGAGTAAGGCCCATTTGCATTTCGTGTCTTATGGAGGAATAATGTGGTCTGGAAATTATAAATTGAAGTGTCAAGACCCTTAATCTATGAATGATTCATTTGCAGAAATAGTTTTTTCCAATCAGATAGATCCAGGAAATATTTGTACCTGAATGGTTCGTAATAGTCTCTTCCTAAATTGAAAGAAAATCATTCAGACTTAATCTGAGAATAACTTCGTTCTTAGGTTTCAGTAATCTAACCTACCGCTAAGGAAAAAATCAAAATGAAATTCATAGAGAATGAGAAGAGCTTTTTTCTCCGTAGTTTCCTGGGTTTTAAACCTACCACAATCTGAAAAAAGTAGAATCAATATTGAAATCTCAAGTGTAGAAGGGCAGATTTTTAATCTACTCCGAAAAGTTGCTGCGTCAATTGAAACACAGTTCCTTTATATATATATATATATATATATATATATATATATATATATATATATATATATATATATATATATATATATATATATATATATATATATATATAGATCTTTCTATCAAATCCGAGCCACTACTTCAACCAACATATACTGAGCCATCCATAAATAATTATTGAAAATTAAGGTTTTTGATATTTGTTTCATTTACAAGCTAAAAGGTAATTTCTAATAGGGATATACATCTGGAAGACAGCTTTTTTAAGAAAAAACTAACTTTTTTATATACAAAGATTTGATCCGTACAATCCTGATCCATTAAGAAATATCTATCAAAACTGAACCAAATATACAACTTTCTTTATTTGAGTTAACAATCCTGAGCCCTACATTGTTGCCAAAGTTGTTGTTAGAGAAAAGGCGGGTTGAGTTTTTTTAAATGAACTTGTAGAAGAAAGATACCTACAAGCACTCATTTGGAACTTGCCAATATACTGTGCTAATTGAACAAATGATGTATTGATGCATATGAACACAGGTGCATATCTTAAACACATTTCATATCACAAATGGACAAATCAAATAATTATTCTGATATTTTTCACTATCAATGTTTGAGAAAAATACTGCTCAGAATGTTTCTGTTGTATTTTATTGTTGTAGAGATGATTTTCGTAACTGTGCTATTTTTATATACAGCTCAGTGTGAATTGTCAGAAGTAAGTATATTAGCTATTTGGCAATGGAAAATTCGGTTGTACACACAATTACCTACCCTAACCTAGTTAACAAAGTTCGGAATATAGATTTATAATGTACATATCTGCTGTGGGCATTTATCATGAACACCAAATCTATGTTATAGACTCGAATACATCATTTAACATAATGTTGATCTCTTCGTAAGTGAAATCGAGATTTGAATCCACTGTTGTAACGTCTGAGGCCAAATTTCTTTTCGACCAATGCTGACCGGTTTGGAAGTTTGAATAACCCTCCCTAATTCATTGATTCTGATATGTTATTTTATGTGTTGAAATATTAATTGAATTAAAAAACTAGCATTTGATTATAATATTACGATAATAAAGATTCGAGAAAAAAATTATTGAGACATTCAAATTTTATGCATATTTCCTATTCATATTAACCTCAGCATCCACACTCTCGTCACTAGGGTCATTGAAAAACGCATTCCTCCCATCATTTTCGATGTCTTCAGTATCTTCATTCTGGAATTCATAAGGATCTTCGAAACCTGGGTGACCACACAATCAGATTTAATGGGTAAATGTGTATTGAATTCTTTGCTAGGATAGACAGGCGAAGGCAACTCGCAGGCTTCATCACGATCTATTATATTATTATTGTTGTTTGCCTCGAACACATTTCTGCTTTCTGAGTTGAAAAACATACTGAGATAACACATTATTTTTTTTCTTTATGGGAATAATACTTCGGTGTAATTTGGGTGAGGTTTCTGTATTTTCCTTTTCCATGATCTCATAGTATTTACTATTGTTATCTGATGAAGTAGTCCGGAAACCATTATTGAAGTGCATATATCATTATTCTTTCTTTGTCCTGTGTCACTTTATGACTGTGAATATATTTTTTCTAAAGCTATAACACAAAAAACTGCTCTTTCTAACTGTTCTAGATAATGATGATACAATGACCTCCTTGTTTTACAGTATCAGTATATCTTCAATTTCCTTACCTGATAAAACAATTACTTCATTCTGTTACAGTTGTAGTTATTATTACATAACAAATCAAGTCTCCCATGGAATATCAAATTTCAAGTAATGACAGCTCTATTTACTTATTCAATTGTACCTAAATGGAAATTTTAAATTATTTTGCTATTACCTCTTATAACCATAGAAAAAGTATAGTGTAAGTATAACAAAATTGTAGATAAGTTTACTCACCAATGAATCGACATTTTTTTCACCCGAAATGAAATAAGGATGAAAACTATCACTTTCATGATGATTCACTATTCTGATTCAAGATCAATATGTGCAACGTTTTCTTTTTGACGAACTTTAATTAATGGTAACTTGAAGTAACTTTCTGTTGTGGATATATTCTTGATATTGTCATGATATTTTAGTTAGTTTTTATCACAGCTGAGAAGCAGATGATTTTTGTTAGTACTCTCTGAAAATAAAATTTGACCATGACATTCCTTGTATGGTATTTTTTCAGTCCTATTAATTGAAGCTATTTCGATATTCTCCTCATGAAATTGATTTTCTCTTTCAGAAGAAGGCTTTTCATATTTGGAATTATCACTCTTCCTAGAAGTTGTTAAATTGTTGTTTTAACATTTCTAATTCCACCTCTATTACCCAATTCGATACTGAATCAGAATCTTCCAAATTTTGAAAAAGTTTGTTCGAGGTTTTCAGTTCAGTATAGCTTTTTTCAGATGAAGTATTATCAATACGAAAATGAAACTTATGAATATTTTTCCGACATTTGGTATTTATAGTGTAGTTGTAGTCAATTAACGTCGAGACTGATTTTATTATTATTATCATTATATAATCAGATTCTCTGATGAAGACTTATTTGAAAGGAAGTAATTGAAATCTCAAAATGTATGCTCTTATATTTGTTTTTTCGATAATTGGAGTGAAGAATGAAGAAGTGAATTTCATTTCATAATTATTAGGGATTGTAACTGGCATAGAATTTTCAATAATAAATGAATCGAAATATTTTGGCCTGAATCTGAATAATTATTTCTGCTGCTCTTCGATACAACAGCATCAAAAAATATCATAACGTAAAATTGATATTCAAGAGGATTTTTTGTCATGGAAGAATTCATTAAAAATATTTGAATCAAGTACTTCATGGTGCTAATTAAATTATTGTACATTCCGTTATTCAGTTGCTTCGAATATTTGAAATTAATAATTTTGATCGAAAATATAATTCATTGAGGCCAATGAATTATATAAAAAGCCAATTCTTGACCCGTTCCGAAAACTGAATTGGCATCATCAAGACATGAAACAATTTTACTCATCTCCTGGTGGTGTCAACTTGTTGGCAAAACCTGCGACGAGAATTATTCTGCAACTCTAATACAGGGCAAGTGTGACTTTTTCAGCTTGATTCTACTTATCTCAAAGTTCTCACTGCCAACTAACAATTCAATAAAAAATACAGGAAGTAACTCTTTCTTTATAAAATATCCAAATTTCCCGGTCAGACCGGAGGTAATATACAATTCTGTCAGCAGAAATATAATCCTCAATGAAATCTATCATCCATCTGAGAGTATCGAATTCCAAACATTCGAAACAACTAATGGTGAATTCATGCAGCAATCGTAGCTCTGAAGTCGGTAATCGGAAATCGTAAGTCTAATTCGTAACAAAATATATACCATTCATGCAGCAATCTAGAGAACTGTTTAATCGTAAGACAAGCTTTCTCAGTACAACTTCTGAACCAACCAAAACTCTAAAACGATATCTATTCATAGAATTCCAATGTTGCCGCATTTATATGGCTCAGGTTTTAATGTACGAAGTTAGTTTCACATATAGACATTTTGTATATGTGGCTAGATCTGCAGCGCCACAGTAGACTTTATGCTGAACTAAAATTCATATTTTTCGTATCAAGCTGAGCCAATTTATGGAGGGAAAAAGTGGCGGGTAGAGGGTATCATAAAAACTAATCACGTGAAACGAAGTGTGGATGAGGATTGGTATAAAATGGGCCTCGTTTGGAACAAGAATATATGGTATTTTCAGATCACATAAACCCTTAAACACATGAAAACAAACCTGAGCCACATATACGGCTCAGCTTTGTTGAACTGGCTCAAGATTGCATGTACGGTTTGCTATTGTTGGCTCAGGTTGGACGGAATTCTTTATATATATATATATATATATATATATATATATATATATAGTAGATAGGAAGTCTTTGCTGACTTGTTAGAAAACAAAAAGGAAGTTCTTGGGTAAAGCAGCAAGCAAAACGTGTACTCTTTCAACACTATATTTCCGATATTTCGACAGTGAATACTGTCATCTTCAGGGAAGCTACAAATGGTTAACGAAATTGCTTATCAAATATGAAGCGAGAAAAAACAGTGCTACTTACTGTGTTATTGAGAATGGTTGCTAATGTTGGAAAATGAATGAATGAATGAATTGTCAGATTTAACATTCTGTACAAGGTAATGTCAATTATTTAAAATATGAATAAAATTTCTCTAGTAAGAGTTATTTGAAACAGTTCAAAGTTAAAAACGTGGTTAGAAAATAACTGTTTCAAATAACTCTTACTAGAGAAATTTTATTCATATTTTAAATAATTGACATTACCTTGTACAGAATGTTAAATCTGACAATTCACTCGCAAATCATTCATTCATTTTCCAACATTAGCAACCATTCTCAATAACACAGTAAGTAGCACTGTTTTTTCTCGCTTCATATTTGATAAGCAATTTCGTTAACCATTTGTAGCTTCCCTGAAGATGACAGTATTCACTGTCGAGATATCGGAAATATAGTGTTGAAAAAGTACACGTTTTGCTTGCTGCTTTACCCAAGAACTTCCTTTTTGTTATATATATATACATATATATGAAAATACCCATCGTCGACATATTTCTCACGAATATTATCGGCAACAAATATTTGCATTTGAAAAGGAATTTACGTATGAGTTTTGAGAACGAAAGCAGATTTAGTTCCCGGAACATTAACGATGGTATTTTCATGTATATACAGCTTATCCAACCTATCCTGGCACAAACTCAGCTACTTTTCCAGTTGCACTGGCAGTTCAATCCATGACGAAAAAAAAACACCTACTAGGAATAAGATCAATTAAGATTTAATAGATATTTTTTTATCTTACTATAGTTTACAGAGATTACTGGGCATATACGTTATTAGTTCTTCGACAAGATGGACTGGATAAGCTTGTACATATTAGTTGTTATTTTTTTTATAGGCAAATTGAAGTTATACGGGGAGTTGCTGGCTCATTGGACTTGTTCCATCCAGAAGGAAATGTTTTTCAATTATCGCAGGAACTTTACGGGTGTATTAAAAATCTGCCCTTCTACACTTGTGTAGATTCCACTATGAATTCTTATTTTTTCAGATTGTGGTAGGTTGTAAACCCAGAAAATTGCGGAGAAAATTTTCATCCACCCAAAATAATGACGTTCAAACAGTACTGTATACAGCTCCTAGTCGACACCTACCAATTTTTCCGAATAGAATTTTGGTGTTAGGGTTAATTTGGCAAAAGGCAATAAAAATACCCTAAAAAAATATTCACAGTTTTCGCAGTTGAGCAATAAAAATGTTATTATAACTTCACTCAGTTCGAACATTTGTAATCGTTTTCACTCAACAGTTACTCAGTTACCTAATAACTCAAACACTAGACGAAAAAAACTTTGGTACCTTAGGGCCCTTTGTCTCAGTGTGGAGTAGGACCCATTCAAATTGATTGGCCAATCTGCTAGAAATTCTTTAAATTGACATGTTTTATCGACATCATTTATTTGCAAAAAAAATCTATTTCAATATAATTGGTAATAATGGTATAATACGTAACGAGGATAAGTAGTCCATTACGCACGAAGGAAAATTGTAAACACGAGTGCACGTATCTAGCCTTAGCTTCGAGTTGCGTACTGTATTTTTTCTACTCCCACCTCTAGTGTTGAATAAATTTCTTCGTTATTACTCATTTCCAATGGTCAACGAGAAAGTGGATGACAAGAAGGTAAATCAATTGCTTGCTTCATGGATATAAATAGATAAAGTACCAATACACAAACATTCATCATTATCACCATTTTTGATTCAATTCCACAAAGAATTTTAAATGAAAATTCGCTTGTTTCGATTTATGGGCAATCATCAGGTCGAATGTTACATACATATCCCATCATTTCAAAAAAACATTTCCGAAAGAGGCCGCCATTAATTTAGAATCCGCGTGTATTTTAAATGAGCCATTACCTAACAACTGTCAAATACGTAATGAACGGTTTGAAATAATAGTGAGAGTAGAAAAAAAGTATCACTAACAAACCAGTTTGGACTTGAACACGATTTAGAAATGAGTATATTGAAGAAAAATCCAGTTTTCCCTATCCGTTTAGTATCTAACATCTTGTGAAACTTTGTGAAATTGAGAAATTTTGGTGATTATATAATCAGAATTGAAACAACATGTACAGCTTATCCAATCCATCTTGGCACAGAACTAATTCCGTATATTCCCAGCAATCTCTGTGTAATATACTAAAATAAAATACCACCTATTATATGTGTTCATTGTGTTGAAATTTATTCCTAGAAGGTGTTTTCTCTTTCGTCATGGTCTACACTGCCAGTGAGCAACTGGAAAAGTATCTGAGTCTGTGCCAAGATGGATTGGATAAGCTGTACAAGAATAAATGAATGTTATTGTAGACACCGTTCCAAAAATTTCAATTCCTCACTTGGCTATCGCCTGTTGAAGTGGCTGAATCAAACTTTCCAAGAAAGGAATACGATAACCTCATTAGTATACCAGAATATTAGTCGATTGGATAGGAAATATATGCATGGGGATTAAACGTGGTCCTCTCGAAGAATCAATCCACTGTTTTGTCAAAAGTTTGATGTCAGAGTGCTGAGAATGTCATGTGTGGCTCTTCCTCCTCCAAGACAATGCAAAAAGAATCTTAATAAAAAAAGCGACGGCAAAAATTTAACAGAGATTGTTTGCTGAAGTTTTGTCGATGGAGAAGAAAAAGCCAAAAATTACTCCTTCAACTTCCTTCTTCCCACAAACAAAATCATGTTTCCCAACGTCAGAGTATTATTATATTATATTTGACAAAATTTACGAGTCCGTAGGACGAGTAATTTTTTCTGGCAGTTTTTTGAGTTAATTTGCCGGAAGGCAACTGAACTTGAATCATAAATGTCAAGTTTTCTTCGACAAAAACTCGAATGTAATTCGGTACGACAATTTAAGAATACAGTTCAGTTTATTCAATTCAACGGAAAAGCACAGTTGTTAAAAACACAATTCCTATTTTTCATTTTTATAGATTAGATATGCTCTTTTGACAACGCTAGTGAAAAATTGACGAAGACGCCGTCAATTTGTTTACAATTCTTGTTGCCATGCTTTCAAGAGTTAGGTTCCGTTTTGTCGCTGAAAAACCTAGGGCAAAGTTTTTTCGCTGTCATAATGACAAAATCACGGCGGCTTATGAGATTTTATACATGAGTTAAATTGTCATCATCAAAAAACCGATCGGTCAATTCAAGCACAACTGAAATCTTTTGTATAAACGAAAGGAAAATGAGGTTCTTCTACTAAAACGTCATTGGCCAAATAAATGGCGACATTAAAATGAAGGGAAAAGTTTCCCCCGGCTAGAGTTGAAAATTCAAAGGAAGGCAATAAACATTTTCGCGCAGAACAACATTAGGTCTTTGGAATTTCGTAATAATTGGATAAAGGGTGGAAAGAGAGAATGTGTCCCGCAGACCGGCAATATTGCCATTCCACTCACGGCTTCTACACATTCCTGAAGGAATTATTACGCAATAATGAAGAACACAGGTCTTTCTACAGATCGGGGGTGAGATATTTACTGTGTTTACGGTTTATTCTCGACCACCTACCTTGTTTCGGGACATAAAACAGTCGACAGTCGCGTTTCTGAGAACTTATTACGACGAACAAATCATGAGACTGGTGAAGGATTTTTTTTATGTCGGAGTTATTTTGGGGTTCGGGAAAGTTGCCGGAAAGGGTTTCTCCGTTTCGAAAAACTCTCATTGGAGTCGAAGTAAATTTAAAAACTGTTTCACGTCATCAGGGGCGTGATCATATTTTGAGGTACAACATAGCCAGATTGTCACATAGTTATGGAATGTCAGATTATTATTATCCATTTCCCAAGAAACGTACAATATGTTTATAGTAGGGAAAATGATAAAAGTGATGTATTTATTATGAAAGAAGTGAAATCAAGAAATACCTAGCTGCGTGTGTATTATTCCTTAAAATGAGGAGGTTCAACCATGAAATAGTTCTTCCTCTTGTAGTATTTCAATAGGGACCAATTTCTAAAGAATCGAAATTTTCCTATTTTCAAAAATCAAATACTCACTGCGTTCATACATTCTATAAATTCTGCTACGAATAACACTCGTATCCAGTACTGCAGCATTTGTAAGCCTCTTGGTTTCACGCATTCGAGGCGATTCAAGAGCTTCGGTATCCTTATTCTATATACTTGACTTGAAGTCAGCTGCTACACGCTAGAAGTGAATATCTGACGGTAGATTACGAATACAATTCGATATGTTATTCTTGATTTGCCTCTCTAACAGCCGTTGAAGCAACGGGTCAGTATTTTCTCGTTTTCTTTCAAAATAACCAATGAAAGATGCCACCAACTCTTCGCAGCGCTCTTTTACATGTTTCGGCATTTACACGAATAGCTTTGGATTGATCCTTGCTATATTATGATCGAAATACACAGATTTTGATCACAATATCCAATTTGAAATATCAAAAAGACGTAAACATAGAACTGTCGCTTTTAAATAACAATTGTCAATGGATTACTGTTAAATTTCAAACGGAGTACGGAAACATCGTAAGTGGTACCAACTAAATTCCTATGCAGAATAGGCACCATATTTGAATTCCATTGCAAACAATCCCATGCCTGAATATAGTGTGAAATTTGTGGAATCGCGAAATGACAACTTTTGGCCGTGAAAAAAAAATTTAAATCAACAAATCACTATTTTGATGTTATTATCTTGAAAATAAATTCGGTGTGTCGATATAGCACTTGTTCCACAAGGCCGAGTGTAGAGTTGTTCGAAAAAATCATTGTGATTCTTTCCAGCATGTACATTCAGGAGTCAACTGGAAAAATTGGTTTAAAAAATCATGTTTTTCGAGCATATAAAATGTTAGCTAATAAACAAATAGAAATTACGCCTTAAAAATTTAAGTTATTCAAAATGTTTTTCAAGATTCTCATAGGTCTTAGCGAGACGACTAATTCAAAAAAAAGGCTCAAAACCTTTAGTACAGAAAACATGTTTTTTCTTTAACATATTCTTTTGTGATAAATCCTGAGAGACCCCGCTGAAAAGGATCACCCTGATTTTTTGCACCTTCTCGAACTTGTGGAACAAGTTCTATATATCGACACGCCAGATGTACGATAATCGGTCATTATTGTTTCTATATAACATGACAGAATAAAACTTAACCATATCTCTTCAGGACAGTTTCTTCTGGGTGGTGGATGAATTTCAGAACAGTACTTCGTAAATAAACCACGTTAGAAAAATTGGTGTTTGACAGTGATTTACCGCCAAACTAATAATTCTACGTAATTTTTGCATAGGACTCATTCTGTAGATTTCATTACGGCGCACATTCCGAAGAATTTCACACTATATTCTTTAAGATTCAAAGTACCTACAAGAGAATTGACGATTTGGCACGGCTGTTGAAAAGAACTCATGTTTAAAGGTGGATTCATGCAACTTGTATTATCAAAGAACAATTAACAAGTAGCAAGCAACAATTATTATCAATGATCAGTTGAACTGTCTGAATTACTGTAGATGATTCTTACAACCAAATTATCAACTATCAATTAACAAGTAAGGGTTGGCCAACTTTTAACATTCTTACTTTAATTGTAAAATATGTCTCTAATGTGCAGGTTATGACGGATTATATGATCATAACTAAATTTCTCTTCAAATAATTTGTTTTTCGCGATTGTTTTTCTGTTCATGGAATGTGAGCGAGTTGAAATTAAGTAAGTAAGTAATTTATTCATTTCATGTCCTCAGTTACATTATTCAATCATTCAGTTACATTTTTTACATCATTTCCCTGCGATTTACAATTCAAATAACCAATTATAATCCTATCCTAGAACTTAACATGTGTTAGACAATCTGTAGCCACATAAGCTAGGCTTGTGTCGTGGCTGTTACAGACTGTTATTGGTTGTATTATTTGATATATAATAGAATAAAAACATACAAGCTAAAATAGATCGTTGGGTTATATATTACTGTTTACCTTACTAGATTTAAATCGTAGTTGGAGAATGATGGCCAGAGGGAGGTAATAAGAAGCGAGAGAGAGCAGATAGTTAAGCTCAAACATTTTCAAAGATATCCTGTAATTGATCGTAATGATTTCTGATGAATACTTTTAGTTCTTTCTTTAAATTACTGTACTTATCAATATTCTTTATATGGAGTGGTAGCTTATTGTATAATTTCGGGCCAAAATAAGTTACAAATTTCTGGTTGTGACTCAATCTATAGCGTGGTATTGTAATTGCCTGATTGGATGTCATTCGCGTATTATATTTATGAGTAATGATGTTAATGGGGTTACTACAAATCCATAATAAACATTGAAAAGCATATAATTTTCTGACTTTGACCAACCCACTTTGATCGTAGAGTAGCTCTGTAGAATATCTCCTATCTTTCTTCAAGGCGATTTTAATCAGTGTGTTTTGTATTACATCAAGATTATGTAGTGATGTTTTGAATAAGCCACCCCATACTAAGATGCAGTATCTAATCATCGAAAGCGGAAGGAATTGAATCTGTAGATGCGATTCTGGTGGGCTTTCTCAGGAAAACAATGATATTTCATTTTCAATTTCAATCTTCATCTCTCCAAAACTAAGCTAGGGTATATAAAAATGAGTAGAAAATGATACTCAAATGTTCATGCAAGATTGAAGTTCCCCGTCCACAAGCTTTGGTCATTGTTAAATTTACAGACATGAATGCCTTCTTTTTCATTACTTTCTACTTGATGATTGTTATTCGCTACTTGTTCATTTTTACTAGATAATTGAAGCTACGTGAATCCACCTTAAGTCTACTGGCCTACGTTCATTAACGGCAAATAAACCAGAATGTGGTGGGTTACCACATTCTGATAGTAATCGAAGATAAAATGGTTGATGACATTCTTTCAGTAAATGTCGAACACAGAAAATTTGAGAAGTTATCCTTTTTGTGGAAATGATGTTACAAAAAAATTCATTGAAGTCTACTGAATTATGTTGAGTTCCATCTGTGCCACTTATAGCCTGTTTCGACGTCGCAATTCGTCTTGGCAACTCCAGAAAATTGCATGGATTAATGCAAGATTTTCAAGTTGCGTGAAGATTTTTTTGGTGCGATAAGTTGCAATGACTCAGTAATTTCTTTGGTGAATTTGTTGCCGCAAACTACAAATATGTGGTGGCACCATTGTGAAAAATTGTAATAATTCAATTATTTTCAGAAACTCAATAAATCAAGTGAAGTAATAAGGTGAATTTACCACGATTACAATTATTAGAAATAATAATAAAATCATATATCAGTTGTGATGATGTTGGAGTTTATCTTGGTGAATTGCAATCTTCGAAACAGGCTTCAGAAAGGATTTTATAATGTTATCTGATCATGATGTGTTTATATAATCGCAAAAATGTTGGGCCTCTAGGAGATACATAATATCTACCATCTACGATTCACTAGGCGTTTTTAGAATCCGATGTCGACAAGTGGAAGGTATCGCCTGATTTATAACTGACCGGAAGTTTGGGAATAATAGATAATATTATAAATAAAACATATCCTATGGTTGACCAAAAATTCCCCAAAAAGATCACGGGTGTGTGAGTGCACCCATATGGAATATCAATGGGTCTACGCATTGAATGATTGATGTACAGTATGAAGTTCTCATAATGAATTATTTATCGTTAACCGACGGATTAATATTTAGGGAATGCCTTCCTAGGGTGGATTCAGTGTGAAATTGTTCAGCTAAAAAAGATTCAGAGACATGATTTTGTGTGTAGGATGGAACAATGGAATAGTTAAAAAAATATTGCTTGGAATATACTGTCATGTGAGTATTATTATTCACTACCTATATTCCAAAGGATTCTCAGAGTTTAATAAATCACCAGAATCTGTTGAGTCATCATATTCACTGATCCAATTCAAGTTCCAATTGAGAGAATACATCCAAAATAAGTAACATTATGTCAATGAATATAGGAATAGGAAACAATGCAACAGTGTCATTATATTTTATCACATGTGAATGTGAACAAAAACTGAATTTGTTAAACTATTTGTTTATGTTTATATATATATATATATATTTATATATATATATATATATATAAATATATATATAAAAATTTTTTCCTCTTTCTTTGAGCCGCGTCGGGGTTTTTTTCCTTGTTTCCAAAGTGATCCATCCCGGTTTTTTTGTCGTTCTCGGCTGTGTGGGTCTTTCGCCTGTTGCGTTCGTTGTTTCGGTCTTGGCTTCTTTCTCTCTTGCGGTGGCGGGTGTGGTGTCTTTCTCGCCTTCTCTGCCCCCAACTTGACATTTCGATAAGAATTTTGTTGCCTGGCAATTCAACGAAAAAAACTGTCCTACGGACTCGTAGTAATTTTTTCTGGCAGTTTTTTGAGTTAATTTGCCGGAAGACAACTAAAGTCGAATCATAAATGTCAAGTTTTCTTCGACAAAAAAAAGCTCGTGTGTAATTCGGTTAATTAACACAGTTTAGTTCATTCAATTCAACGGAAGAGAACAATTGTTGAAAACACCTTCTTATATTTCATTTTCACAGATCAGATATACTCTTTTGACAACGCACGTGAAAAATTGACAAAGATTTGTTTAAAATTCTGGTTGTCAAGAGTTAGGTTCCGTTTTGTCGCTGAAAAACTTAGGGCAAAGTTTTTTCGCTGTCATTATGACAAAATCACGGCGGCTTATGGGATATTTTATACATGAGTTAAATTGTTGCTGTAAAACTCTGTAAAAGCAGTCTAGCCTTCAAATTTTTCAATCACATCTTCAATCTACAAAAGCTTATTGTTTAAAAAGTAGACCATACGCGGATTTGATGTGTACCCAGCTCATGCCTAGCCACAACAAGTGTGTGATGTGGGTTGCACAGATATCAATTCGTTTGATTGACAGCCAAGTCTTTTGCCACCCCTTGCTTGAAACATCATCGGTTTAAAATGGCTGTTTGAGATCGTCCTGAATTGTGTTTGTTGAGAACGCGAACAAACCTCATGTTCTCAAACCCATCAAAACATCCAGAAATATCAATAGTTCTAGCAGAAAAAATATGTTCAGCAAAACAAGTGTTATTTACGAGATCAAATCTTTGTAAAATTTGGATGAACACTTACCCGATACTGAGATGTGGACTATTACAATTTTACAATACGTCCAATATTTGCTTTGCAAATCGAACTTTTGTCACACAATTCAGGATTTCACTAATTCCTCTATAACTGACTCCTATTTTCAACACAAAACTACCAAAAAGGGACACACTTATATTTACTATCATTCTTCAAAGATTCATGATACAGCCATTTCGAGGCCCGAACAACGTCAAAAACAATTCATTAAACTTTTATATGCTAGTGGATATGAAGGAACACACTCCTTCACCAGCCTGACGTGTATTTTTGTTGAAAATCTCAACTACACTGTCAATTTGTTTTTCTCGAAAACTAAAATACTCGAATGTAATTCAGAGTATAATGAAACCCTTCGTAAAAGATAAGGACAAATTGTAGGTAGGTAGGGTTGTAAAAAACAGCAATACAATGAAATTCGTCCTTACCTAAAAAACGTCTAAGGCCATGAGATGCAGTACCCATTAAAAGGGTAATAAATAATAGTCACCCCAAATATTCGACCTTCGTTATGATTATCCTTTAATAATTCTGTGGAACAATGCTAAAAATATTGCGGATGAATTTGGGTTGAGGTAATAAAAGTATTCAGGACTGACGAGCAACAACAGTTATTTTATTTGAGGATGTTTGAATGTTGCCGGTGGATATAATCCTAAGAACCCTACAATTTACCTTGAGTTACTTCAAGGTTTATGGTTCATCTGAGACTTGCTTTTTTGTATAATTTTGATTTCAGTCTGGATAGATAGTATTCCGTATTGATATTCGAGTCGAACATGCACAGCGAGTAGACGTGTGCGTAGTACAGCTCCCAGTTTGAAAGTATTCATCCAAATCGACAAAATGCCTAAAGAGACACAAAACAGCAGCAAAACGGAAGTGTTCAACGAGGATATGGTTCATAAAATATGTATGATACAAGCGACCATGATTGCCAAGCAAATGGATGAAAAATTGGAAAAATTTGATAAAGCCCTGTGTGCACTTGAATATACTCTGAAAGAAATGTCAGGACAAATAAGCGACAACTCTCACAAAATCAGTCAGATGGAAAAGAAGATTGATAATAACGAGCAACAGAATAAATCAAAAAACATACTTGTCTTTGGAATAGAAGAGGACGAAAGAGAAAGCCCAGGATTGTGTGAGACCCAAATCAGGGAAATTATCAAAAGCAAGTTGAGTATTGATGTTGATGCAACTCAAGTGGAGGCATGCTATAGGATCGGCAAAAAGCAGATTGATAAAAGTCGCCCAATACTTGTCCAGTTCATATCTCTCAAGATAAAGAACGAAATTTTCAATAAGAAAAAACTGCTCAAGAAAACCGGTTATACAATGAAAGAAGATTTGACTAGGAGCACAATGGAACTGATGAAGAAAGCTATAGATAAACATGGACATCCCAATGTTTGGAGTCAGAATGGAAGAATATTTGCCAGTGTGAACAACAGAAAAGTATTGATTACCAGTGAACATGATTTATATATATATATATATATATATATATATATATATATATATATATATATATATATATATATATATATATCCCATTAGAAATATGTATTCCTGCTTTTTATTCGTAAGTTTTTGTATTGAACTTTTTTGAAACAACACCTTACTTTTTTTTCAAATGGAATGTGCTAGCGAGTTTTTCGCATGGATATATTCAAATAGCTGCTTGTTCCACGATAAAAATATAATTTGAATAATCATTCTATTGTTTATCGAATATTAGACTGCCGTTTTTTATGTTTGAAATAAAAAAGATATTTTATGTTATAAATTGATACATAGGTATATATTGCTCTTCGTTATGTGAAAACTCGGTTTACTTTTAAAAAGCTAAAACAAGAACAGAACCAGTCGAAAAATATTTTCATAATAGGATGAAATAATGAATATATCTTTTAATTTGCTTGGGCAGTTGAGATACGCACATATGTACAATTGAAAATGTTGAAAAAATTCACGATTGCTTTTCAAAATGTAAGATCGTTGACCAACAATTTTCTTGATAGGTGTATGTGAAACATGGCTAACAAATGAAATTCCAGATGATTTAACGCACACACTCTATAAATTCTATACCAGAAAATTTAAAGTCCATGTCCATTGCAAGATTCAGGAAGCATTTCAGAGAATTGTTGGTTAATGAAACGATTGAACTTCATTAATTACATTTACTTCAATTTTTGAATTGTATCCTATGATTTGTCTCGAATGAAATTGAGGGTTGACACTTAGGATCAGCTTTGCTGTATGTCAACTCTTTTTTGTAGTAAGTTCTGACTGGAATAATCACAATGAACTGTCTTCATAATGTAATATATGAATTGCAAATAAACATTACTATTACTATTACTATTACTATATAAATTCAATCAAGTATACAATTATTGATAAATTTATTTGGTAACAGATATTGTAGACAAAAAAGTAACCATAGTGTTTAAGATTTTAATTTGAGAGAAAAATGTCGACTTCAATGTTCAGTGTAACACAACTGAGGGGGTGGAAACAAATGACAAACATTTTTGTACTGAACAGCATGAAAAATTCCAGAATTATCAAGTGCCAAATGCAATGCTTACTCATTATTCTCAAATGAAAGCTGTTGGTGGCTGCTTGTAATCAATATAATTAGCCCACTGCTGGTTATGACGGATTTTTTTCTGGCTGTCTTTCTAGTAGATAGGCAATTGGATCCCAATTCAGCTAGGTATGTATGTAGGTAGGGTACGTATATCGAATACACTAACTGACGTAGTAGAATTTGATCAGTCAAATAGTCCCGATAAATAAAAATTCTTAGCTGATGTATTCTATTGCTTTTCAGAAACTGGTTGAACTCTAACTACAGGTATTTGGAAAATGCCTTCGAAAGTTGACTGGCCCCCTTTTCTGATCCGTCAATGTATATTACGTTGCTGAAATGTTTATCTTGAGTATGATGAGCTTGATGAGATTTCTAATGATCATGTGGCGGGAAAATCCATAATAGTTTGCGGTTGGGTTGAGTCGAAATTCTATATGAAGTGTAAATGAAATGTAAGTAAAATATGATCATTGATAGAATTTCTCTGATTTCTTTTCAGATCCATCTCTTTTTCCTTCATATTATTTCATTTATTGAGAGCGATTTGTTCAGTTCATAGTTTTGTAGATGATGCTGGTTTCTCTCTTGGGGCTACCATATATTTAGAAGAAATCAGATTCAAAAGAATAATAGATAAAAGGTTTCAGGGCGGGGTTCCCATAAGGCTAGACTGCCTTTACAGAGTTTTACAGCGACAATTCAACTCATGTATAAAATATCCCATAAGCCGCCGTGATTTTGTCATTATGACAGCGAAAAAACTTTGCCCTAAGTTTCTCAGCGACAAAACGGAACCTAACCATTGGAAGCATGGCAACCAGTATTGTAAACAAATCTTTGACGGCGTCTTTGTCAACTTTTCATTTGCGTTATCAAAAGAGTATATCTGATCTGTGAAAATGAATTATGAGAATTGTGTTTTCAACAATTGTACTTTTCCGTTGAATTGAATAAACTGAACTGTATTCATTAAATTGTTGTACCGATTACACTCGAGCTTATTTTTGTCGAGAAAAACTTGACATTTATGATACGAGTTTAGTTGCCTTCCGGCAAATTAACTCAAAAAACTGCCAGAAAAAATTACTCGTCCTACGGATTCGTTATTTTTTCAGAGGGAATTTTTTTCGTTCAGTTGCCAGGCAACAAAATTCCCGTCGAAATGTCAAGGTTACTTCGACAAAAAAAAGCTCTCGTGAATATAAGTGACAAAACCCGACCATTTCTTCCCCAAAATAGTCGATTGGCCATTAACGAGTATTTTGATGTCATGAGTACGATAATCAATATTCTCTCTTGAAAAAACCATGTGAGATCGATCACTACGAGAGCTTTCCAGAAGTGTAGTTTTTTGTGCCAAGAAATATTTTACACTTCCCAGCATGAAGCACAAATCTTGCCTATTCTGGAACACCAGACACACATTTCCATGTGTAGATCTTAACCCTAAAATATACATTAGATTAGATTAGAAAGATTTTTAAGTACTGTTTGAACGTCATCATTTTGTGGTGAATCAATATTTGTTACGTTGTTTTTTGGGTTTGTAACCTACCACAATCTGAAAAAATAAGAGTAAATATTGGAATCTATACAAGTGTAGAGGGGCAGATCTACCCCGAAAGGTTGCGCGTCTATTGACAACAAGTTCTTTCTGGATAGAACAAGTCCAATTAGTCAGAAACTTCTCGTATATTCCAAATTTTGCCTATCAAAAAAATAATAAGAACTAATATATATATGAAAATACTTATCGTTAACGTTTCGGAAACTGAATCCGTTTCCGTTCTGAAAACTTATACGCAAATTCCTGTTCAAATGCAAATATATCTTATGGGCAATGTTCGTAATTGACATTTGTCAAATATATCAAATCTGACATTTTGTACTTCAGGAGGGGCAGCCATCCGCGATCCATATCTAGCGAACTCATATATTCTTCATCAGACAGCATGATGAGAGCAGTTTCCTTCAATTTTCATTCCATGCCATTGCCCTCTTTCGTCTTGTTTTTAGTGTCTTTATTATTTATAGAGTTGCGACACGTATTTTGTATTACAATAACCTGGTGGGTTTGACTCGTTGAAAAGTGAGGCCTCGTTAATCTATTGCTCGCACAAGTTTCGACTTCTGAGGGTTGACTTTGGTCAGCTGGTTCAAGAAAACAAAACCATTTTCTACCATTAACCAACCAACCAACCATTAGCTTCAAGTAGAAAATGTTGAAAAGTTTTTCTAAAAATGTTGACAATTCTTCCCTTTTCTATAGATGTTTCCACGGTCTTTGTTTCCCAAATATCATCGATCGATCAGCCTTCGGCAATTGCAACGCGGTGGATCCGACAAATGCAGAGATAAACCATTTCGATCAAACTGAATTTCTCCATGTTTTCAAGTCGAATTCTCAACCTTAGTGAACACGTCAAACCATGGAAACTACATTGAAAATCCTTCTAAGCGCCTTCTTGCTTTCGTGACAGGTCTATCAAAACAGAACATAAAATCGCCATAAACCTTGTAAATAATTCACCGCAAACGGCTCCGAACTACTCGTCTAATGAAGTGCTAATGGCGAAACGACATTAACAAGCGATAAAGGGACAAAACGACACGAGTCGTCTGAAAATCCAAGCGAAACGTCAAAAATCTTTGAAATAGTAAACGCAGACAAGTTATAGTAATGCTTGCGATTGGGATTTATTTTATGCGATCGTAAAAGGAAATGTCTTGCCAACCAGCAGCAGCTGAGATAACAAGTAATGATGCCGAATGACGGATACTAAGTGCTGTTTCATCCTCAGTGTACATTTAGTATTATTGTTTCCATTGCGGAAAATCCAGTGCAATTTCTGTCTTGCGGTTATTGCTGGAAGGTAAGTATCGGGATGAATTATCACTTATTGCTTTGGAGAAAAAGACCGGTACAGTTTTCTATTTCATCTCCTACTAGAAGACATAATTCAAACAGAATGTGAAAGAGGTCTAGGTCCTTATGGATAACAATGTATTAACCGGAAGAATCAATATATGTTTTATTGTTAAATGTCTTCCTTTTTTTCTCAGTTGCGGATTTCTTAAGTGAGATCTCAATCCGAAAAAAATCCTGGTTTGATTAAGGCCGTGACTAGAACCACGCTAACGTGGATCTTGATACGAAAATTCCTCCTCGCCGAATAGTACCATATTGTGTCATTTGGAGAAAGTGACGCAAACGTTTTGCGTGAATCTTTCGCTCTTGATTATCTCTAAATAATAAAGTGAATGGGGTACGTGGAGAATGTTCGAAGGATTTGAGGAATCAATCCAGTGTTATTCCTAAGGAAAGCGCAGAATATAAATTCATGGTTTTGTACATTTTTTATGTAGGTAATAGAAAATGATGTAGTAGAAGATTGAATGGTAAATTCATAAATTCTGTTGGAATGATGTGAGAGTCAATGTAAAAAACCATTTGAAATGTTCATGAACCAAAAACATATTCATAAAAGTAGGAACCGAAATATCTTTGTGAATCTGAGCACGGTCTGAGCCTTCAATGCAACGTTTGGTGAAATTACTAAATAGCACCACAGTGGCTAAAACCTCGCCTATGACATACATATATATGTTACCGGCAATGTGTATAATTCAGGCATTGTATAGAATACCTAGGCATTCTATACATTGCCGAGTGAATCCAGGCAAAGTATGAAATAAACTCATTTCTTAACAATTGTACAAACTTTGCCTAGGCATTGTGTATAATGCCTAGGCATTATATAGGATGTCGAAAGTTTTGCAGGCAAAGTATAAAATGAACAACATTGTTAAAAATTGTTTATTGCAAATAACAAACATGAAATGTATTAAACATAGGATCTGAAAATCCTCATATTTTTACTTGAGTAAAATTTAAAAGTGAAACATTAATTTAAGAAATTACTTGTTACAGCAGGAAAGAGAACTACGGTTAGGTTAGGTTAGGTTAGGTTAGGTTAGGTTAAAAACCTGTCTGTTCCATTGTTTTCAAGTTAAGGTTAACCTAACCTAACCTAACCATAGTTCTCTTTCCTGCTGTAACAAGTAATTTCTTAAATTAATGTTTCACTTTTAAATTTTACTCTAGTAAAATATGAGGATTTTCAGATCCTATGTTTAATACATTTCATGTTTGTTATTTGCAATAAACAATTTTTAACAATGTTGTTCATTTTATACTTTGCCTGCAAAACTTTCGACATTTTATATAATGCCTAGGCATTATACACAATGCCTAGGCAAAGTTTGTACAATTGTTAAGAAATGAGTTCATTTCACAAAGGAACAGACAGATTTTTAACTCTGCCTGAACTCCAGCAGGCATTCCATAGAATTCCTAGGCAAAGTATGAAATGTTTAAAATTTCACACTTTGCCTGCTTACTTTTGGCAATGTATAGAATGCCTAGGTATTCTATACAATGCCTGATTTTACACTTTGCCGGTAACATATACATGTGAATAATAGAAGCATGAGTAGAAGCATCGCAATGGTCGTTAAAATATATTGTCAGTTATTAGTTTAAAAACTAACCATGAGTTATAATTCGTCATAATTTTTGTGTCGTTTCATCCTACTGTGTGATCTCCATCGGCAGTAAGAATGTGTTCTGATACTTTAGAACCACCAATCTGTCTGTTCCTGATGCACATCTTGTGTTCACTCTTTCTCACCTCCAATGGTCGAGACGTTTCACCGATATGTTTTTGACCGCAGGAACAAGGAATTTGATAAATACAATTTTTTGTGTTTTCCTTTGTGTTATTTGGTCTGGTATGTGTCAGTATTGACCGTGAAGTATTTGTTGTTTGGAATGATTTTCTAACATTATACCTGTTGCCGGTCCGTTTTATCTTTTCAGACAAACGAGGGACATAATATATATATATATATATATATATATATATATATATATATATATATATATATATATATATATATATATACTTCGGGAAATAACTTGTTTTTGTTCACACCGTCATAATCAATAATGCATCTTCATAACAAAAACATAGGTATACGATATTAGCGTGGATTGATCATCTTTCTTTGCATCATCTATCTATGTCTCAGTGCTACGACCAATTTTCTCTGATGAGGAAAGAGCATTAGATCATTCACCAGAATCGCCCCTCAAAAACTCAGTTTTCTATCTCGAATCAAAATTATTTTTCATTTCATCAACTTCCGACGATCTCTTTATTCATTTCCATTTTCCTTCTCTTTATTGGTAATTCCCTGAAGTTCGCCCAAAAGACAATATCTGTGCGGGCAAAGGACGTGAGAGGGACTACGGATTATAGTTTTTCGGTAGATATTTCCATGATCGATATTTTCCCACAGTGGTCGTTATTGATAGAACTGTGGATAGAGATGCTGCCCGATGCTTGCAGTGTTCAATAAAATCAAAGTGAATACATGTTTCTCCTTAGTTCGATCGCTGTTCTCTGAACATATCAGAGGTTTCCCTTTGGTATAAAATGATAATAGGAACGAATTTTTTTGAACGCTTTTATAATATTGGTTCGAGCTACCCCTCTTCAGTGTCAAATCTTAGATCTTTGCAGATGGTCTAATAAACAGTTGTGAACAAATTTCGAAATCGGAAACGAATTTGGTTTTCGAGATGTTTACAAAGACAATAAGTTTCATATGAATTAGTTCTTGTATTACTGTTATAGACAAATTTACGATATATTAGAAGTTATTGACTGGTAGTACGTGTATCATTCAAAAGTTTTTGATTAACGCAGAAACTTTTCTGGGTAAATTAGAAATCTACCCTTCTACACATGTATAGAATAATATTAAATTGATGATGAATAAAATATCCTGCAATATTATTTTGCATATTCCTATGTTTGCTTTTGATTGATTCAAATTTCATATGTTTGGTGTACAAATTGAGCAAGAAAAAGTGATTTCTAGTAACCAAGTGCTCGTCGTCGCCATAGAGGCAGGAGACTAGCTTTTTCGGATTGAAGTTTCCTTCCTTTTTGTGAATGAATAAAACGTCTTCGGAAGATATACTCGAAATATATTACTTGAGAACTCCTACCCAAGAAATTTAGTCAATAGATTATTAATTTGTAATACAACTCAACTGAGAACTACACCTTCATTATCTGCAAATGAAAATTCTTCACCAAATAAAAACAGTTTGATTCTGTTCGAATCCTTGCCCAATATTCAAGAACTTACTCCTGAATTAATAAATGTCTTTAAAAACATTAATATTAAAATTGCAAGAAAAAATGTTTTGAATATATCAAAATTATATAGTAAGATAAAAACTCCAGTTCCTAATAAACAGAAATCTAACGTCATTTACAAAATTCCAAGGGTTGTGAAAAAACGTATATTGGTCAGACATCAAGAGATCTAAATAACCGTATTATATCACACAAAAGTGATTGCAGGAGAAACATTAATTCTTGCGCATTATCTAAACATGTCAATAGTAATGATCACAAAATGGACTATGACATTACTTCGATATTATGTTCAGAAACCAATACTGGTAAGAGAGTTTTTCTTGAGATGGTTCATATAAACAATGAAGAAAAGTTTATGAATAAAAAAACAGACTTGAATAATCTCAGTAGGATATATTCCTACCTTCTCACATATCAGAAAACAAAATTAACACCACCCTGTAATCAAAATTTTCCTCCTTGAAAATATATATATATATATATATATATATATATATATATATATATATATATATATATATATATATATATATTTGATTTCACTTCTGATAGAAGTTGTGATTTCTGTTTTTTGATTCGGAGAGGGAAAAAGTCAGAGAATATATAAAAATGACTAAGTTCTCAATTCCTATATTAATTCTGATACCTTCAGATTTCAAACAGAAATAACTACGAATAAAAAATGTAATCAGCATAAAATATTGACTTTCAATCTACTCCTATTGAATCACCGCAAATTCAAAATGGAAGCTGTTTCGTTTCGTGAAACGTCAGGATTCATAAGTCACGGTTAATCCATTTGAAAGCATTATCCTGTGTGCGCCCCAGTTGAGCGCATTTACGTGTAATTCTAATGGGACTAATGAAAATATACCCTTTTGGTCCCCTAGGTCACTTCCAGTTGTTTTTACGGTTTAATTGTACTTGACGATGTGTCTAGATGTATTCGCATGATAGAACAAAAGTTACTGCTCTGGCAGAATTATCACAGCGAAACTAAGATTCACGTTCGGTACTATACTATCTGAGTAACAAACAGTTGAACTAATCGGTGCTTAGACTGTGCTTCCACTACGGGAATCGAAAAAAAAACGTGTCTTTTTCCAGCACTAATTATTTCAACTGATTGTCATACTTAGTACTAATCTTGAGCTACCCGAACGGAACATGATAATATTTTCTCTTAGTTCTTTCTTAACCCACGACAATCTGAAGAAAGGAGAATTTATATTGCAATCTATACTGACACATGCTGAAGCAACAAACATGTTAGAAAACACAAAGAATTGTATTTATCAAATTCCTTCGTGCGATCAAAAATACAACGGTGAAACATCCAGACCTTTTGAAGGGCGAAAGAATGAACACAAGATGTATATGAAGAACAAACGAATTGGAGGTTTTTGATTATCAGAACACATTCTCACTGCCATTGGAGATCACACAGTAGAATGGATCGATAATCAGATGATGGCAAAGGAAAGCTATAGAAGGACACGAAAGTTGAAAGAATCTACTTTTATCATGCTACCTGAGGATAATAGCATCTCAACCAGTTCAGTTGATATAAGTCGGACACGACTAGCTCTCTTGAAAGAAGAAATCATATGTCAAATATCAAATATTTGCCAGTTTTCCGTCAACGAACTAAAAGAAAAATATTTGTGGGTAAGATTAGAAAACGGTAGTAAATTTGAATCCGAAACATTAACAACGTATTTGATAATAATCGGTTCTGGTATATTCTTCATTAGCAAAGAGTTAAACGAGCAGTAAATATTAATTCGTATCTCCTGTCCCTTGATTCACGCGGTGTTCTTTGAACATTACAGGGCTTCCCTTTCGTGTGAATCTACATATAAAAAAAGGTTGCTGACTGATAGAACGTTTTCCACTCAGAAGGAAATGTTTTTTTCTTTTCGGGTTAGATGAAATATCTACCCTTTCACACGTGTGAAGATTCCAATAGTAATTCTTATTCTTTCAGATAGTCGTAGGTACAGAACTAAATAAACTAAGAAAGGATTCATCCACTAAAACAGTACTTTTAAACAGTTCTTACGGTCATATTCTAATATAGCAGCTGTATAGTGGTTGCTTTGATTGGTCATTAGAATGGGCGGATACGAACATAGGCTCCATATGTGAAGATCAAGAATATAACCCTTCCAGTAGAAAAAATAGAGCCCTTTGACATGAAATATCAGTCCTCAGCCCAGAGTGTTTGCCGCCTAACAAGTGTGCTAATGTCGAGAACACTTTTAGACTGGGAAGAGTCACTTGACTCGATGAAGTGATATTTTATGCAGGAGTGTTCTTCAACCATACGAGTGACACAAAATAATTTTTCTATGAATAACATTGGGAACTTATTGAAGTTTGGGTAATTATTTCTTTTGGCTCTCCAAAAATAGAAATTTAGTGAGACCTCGTAACTAGTATAGAATATAAACAGATTTTCTCTCTATATTCCATACTAGTTACGAGGTCCCACTATATTGATGCAGAAGTTTCTTCTGAATTCGACGATATCAAAACCCAAAAACGAATTTTTGTCACTTATGAGGTGTTACGTCTAAACCATCTAGAGAGTATTTGAATTTTTTTTTAATTTACTTCTCTCATAGAAGTTCTGATTTATATTTTTCGATTCAGGAAAGGAGGAAGGCAAAAAAATAAACTGGAAATGACCACTTTTTACCACCGAAGACTTTTCAGATAACACAATATAGTTAACACTTCTTTCATAAACATGGTTTCGGCAGTTCGGCAATAGATGGTTGTTCATTAAGATTTATGAGTGAGAATTTTCAAATTGAACATTATTTGGCTAAAAACAATTTCGATTTCAATCATAAGTTACCCAAAATGAAGATGCATTTTTATCTTATTACTTCATTGAATTAGTGGATATTTCTTCAACACATTGCTTGTTAGAGATCGTATCTTTAAGGAATTGAGAGCGAATATTTTCCTCATATAAAATGTCTCATAAGAGCAATGCAATTATCGAAAACTTACAGCGGTAATTGCATTGTATCAAGTCACCATAACAACACATTTGAAACCGTATCGCTAGACGTCAGTAAACAAAACAAATAAATGTCAGATAGACTTCAAAAATAGAAAAACATTTCGCGTTTAGGTGGGTACTCCATATAATCTATAGAGGAAAGTATAAATGAACAAAGAATAACATTTCCTTGAGAATTTCTTTATTCGTGAAATATTCCAATGAATTACATTCGTGCATAAAAATGACCAGATAATTTTGCATTCAAGCGTGATAGACAAATTTCATTCGGTTATTTTCATCCTTCGGACTCGGGCACTTTCGCCAAAATATGAAAATTCACTTGCAATTTTTAGATATCACGCTTACTTGCAAAATTATCGGTTATTTTTATACTCTCATGCAATTATAAACGATAATTAGTCGTAGGTATTGGTCCGGACTTCCATTGTCTATATTATCAACTCTATTGAAATTGCAATCGTCATCACCCGACGACTATTGCGGATACCAGCATTCGAGACGTCGTGGGTACACTCAACTTGGTTTCAACATTTGTTCGTATTATTTAATTTATTTCACATTTTTCGGCCTATATTCTATATCTCATTTGTTTTGACTATAATTTCATATTTGATATCTCTATTTTCTTGTCACAACATTATTTTCTTTGATCAATCAACACTTTAATTTAATTTCTAGCAAAAAATCCATTTCAACCTTTCGTTTGCATAGGATTACCTCATTTGATTTATATATTTCGTTCAAGCAAAAGTGTGATAACGATAGGTTGATTTCGATGGTAGAAAGACGCCAACTTTCATATACGAGTATCAATTGCAAAACGTAATATTCTTTTGACATCTAAGGAAAAAAATATTTCTGAATATTTCTGGAATATTTTTCACGTACAGTTTGAACGTCATTATTTTGTGGTGGATAAATATTTGTTGCGCAGTTTTCTGGGTTTCTCACCTACCACAATCTGAAAAAATAAGAATTAAAATTGGAATCTATACAAGCGAATGAGGGCAGATTTTTAATCTACCCCGAAATATTGCAAATTCGAGTTATGAGAAAAGTTGCTGACTTATTGGACTTATTCAAATTCGTGATCTAGACCGAAAAGTTGCAGCGTATATTGAATAACAGTTCCTTCTGGATTGAAAAGGTCCAATTAGTCAGCAACTTGTGTGGTAGGTGAGAAACCCAGAAAACTAAGCAAGAATTTTGTACATAATTCGAAAGACATTCTGATATTCATTCACGAAAAATACCAAAACCCCCATTCTTCCTAACATCTCATGATACATTTCCATCACACCCCTGCCATTCTGTTCCAACAAATCGACTCATTTCCATAAAGTTTATTGTCGATAAATCTGTAATGATGGTAATACGTGTTTCTGTAAAAACGAATCTCAAAACACACACGAACCGTATATATTTCTATAATGAGAGGGAGAATCTTCTCTTAGGTAATACACGTGATGGTTATTTCTTTCCCAACATGCCTCTAAAAGTCTCTATAAGACGTCTGGAGCGAATTCCCTTCTTTTTATTATTGGTGCACCGAAACGTTTCGAAAAGTTGAAAGTGTTTTGACAGGAGAGTGAGAAATGCTCCCAGATTCAGGCGGTCTTTCGTGTAATGGTGATGACATTAGGGAACGTGTGATTTTAAATGATGAAATTTAAAATCATGGAACGTTATAAAGTGGTTATCATATTTCCAGCGATAATCAAATTGGTGTTTGAGAACAAGATCTCATCTGGAATTGATTCGGCTTCACCTTCACTACCACTTTGTTTCTGCTTCATAACAATGATTTGCTGGAGAAAACATATTGTTCACTACATAGTTTTGCGGACGACAGTACTCTTTATACTAGTTTCCCTTCCAGAATCCCCATACCAGTTCGAGAAACGAAAATTCAAAGATACATTCACGTCGATGAAATGAACGATGACTCGATAAAAATAATAGGATGGGGTAACGAACTCGCTGGACTTTAATGCTAGGAAAACCCAGGCATGTCTTTTCCCAAGGAAAGGCAATCTATCATCATCTAGTGTTCAGATGTCAGGAATACGATCAGTAATAATCTCTCATGAGAAAACCATGTGAGATCGATCTCTTAAGGTGCTTCCCAGAAACTTGGATTTCTATTTCGTGCGAAGAAATACTTCACTTCTCGTCAGCTTTCTATTACAAGGCTCAGATACGACCTGTTTTGGAATATAGTTCTTATGTATGGAGTTCGGCACCAAAACATTCATTGAAGCTTCTCGATTCTATTCAGAGGAAGGCAATTCGTCTTGTTGGTTATTATTCACTCACACACTCGCTCACTTCTTTGAAACATCGTAGAAGTGTTGGAGACTTGTCTCTCTCTTATGGATACTTTCACGGTCGATGCTCTTCCGAATTGTTATCAATCGTAACACCCTTGACAATATCTACACGGATGACTCGATGAGTACCTGATTCCCAACCTTTTGTTGTGAATTTGAAGACCTGTCAAACTTCCCTAGCTTAGGGATCTTTTTTCAATAGAACAGCTGAGCTCTGGATCGAACTCCTTGCCAAGAGAGGTTTTCCTGAGGCTTACACACTTCATAAATTCAAAGTCAATACTAATTCGTATTTTCTGTCCCTTGATTCACGCGGTGTTCTTCGAACATTATAGAGCTTCCCTTTCGTGTTGATCTGCATAAAAGAATATGACAAGCGCTGTCATATTAAAAAAAACAGGCCGCCAAGGCGGCCTACTCAGATATCAAAAATCGGTCCAAAAGAAATTCACAGCGAGAATAGATTTTTCGGTACGACTTGGGTGAAGTGGAATTTTAGATAAGGCATACCAAATGTTTTGACTTCAGGAGACCTGTAAAAAAAAAGTTTATAAACTGAATGAGTATCATTAGTTTCATATTATTATCATGAGATACCTAGGCAGGGTCACTCATGTTATCTCTTAGTTGGTCTGGTATCATATTAACTTGTTCGATTTTGATTGTTTTTATAGTCACGAATGACAAATCCAATCGGTGTACAGAAATATAATTATTGTCTTCAAATTTACTCACAGATATGACGATTGCTAAAGGATCTATCCTGGTGCACTGAATTACTAAAAACAAGGTATCGAATTTTATTAATCACAATCATCACCAGTATCTTTTTTCGGTCGAAATAATGAACAATCACAAAGATGAAAGTCAGTTGCATGTGTTCATAGAACCAGAATTTAAATATTCAGTTCTCTCTGAAGAATACGTGTAAGTGAAATGAACGTAAAAATGCCATGAAATCAATAAATTTGAATATTTCCATTTTATATTCGAAATACTTTTTTGGCTTCTTAACGTACCACAACGTTGAAAAACAAGTGAAGAACAGTTCCCTCTGAATGTTACACGTTATATTAACCAGCAAATCTCGTATTCCTCAAATTTGACCATCAATAAAATACAGCAACTAATATTTATGAATATACTTCTCTTCATTATCAAATTCTGAATCGATAAAATCACGTATTAGACCATTTTCCCGAAATGAAAATCCGTTTTATGACATGATCAGTCGCATTTGACCCTTTTTTATGTTCAGTTCCGGCAAAAACCATTTATATTTTTCAGGTAAGGTATTAATTTGGAATCAAAATTATGCACAGACACACAGTTCGGATATCATGATAAGCGATACGCCCCCTGGTGGAAAGTTTCGAACAATTTCATATTGTTTTGTCAAAGTGGTGCTTATTAGTTGAAGTCTGGGTCATAGTAGCGCCGCGATATTGTTTTGATATTTTGGAATATAATTGAAATTGTTACTAATATTCATCAAGCACAATTTCGTTAAGGTTATAACATAAAAGGGAAAAAACATTAAAAATTGTAATAGTCGCTCAAAAAATTTTACGGTTTGGAATTTTGAAACAATTTCAGAGTCCTATCCTCAATCTGCAATGATTGTCAGAATAGTCAGAGTTTTCTTGATTGTGGCACTGCGATCTTAATCGGGAATCCCAGTTGACTATCATTTTTGTATATACCCTCGAGTTTTGGAAGAATAATCATCAGTTAAGATGTCCTATTCTACATTTTTTTCATGCGAGTTAGGAAAACCGGTGTCTTACAATCAAAATCAATGAATGATTCTTTACAATTTTAACCCGTTATGTCCTGAAATATCCTACGTAATATTTCGAATCGACTATAAAATAACGAAAATATTAATTTCTATAATTTATCACAACACTGCGGAATTCATTTTTGCCCTGTTAGATCCTCATAATAGAATTCGTCCTTTTTTACTGTATGAAAATAAACAGTTTTCATGTTATCTTCAAGACAAATATAATTCGGTTTACGACCCTCCACAGCGCGGCATATAAGAGACTGCCTGGGGAACTTTGAATCTGTAGGGGAACATAGAATGTGACCTATCGTATTTCGTTTTTGGGTGTAGAACACATTCTGGTATAATTTCACGCAGAGGGGTTGGAATTGTGTAGTGAGAATGGGTTAAACTTATTTTCATAGGGTTCGAGAACAGTCACAGTCTAAGCTTCAGTAAGTTTGGGAAATGGTCCGTATCAGTTTACTATGCTGGTTTGTTTCGGGTTATAAAGAAATATCAATGATTGATATCGTAATCGTGTTTATATACTCTATATTCGAGCATTGAAGTGTTCCGAGGCAATTCCATGAAGTTGAATACTTTCATGTTGGAAGTTACACGATTGTGTCTAACCGCTTGGAGAGTACCTATCCCCTAAGACGGTGAAAAACAGGGTCAAGTTTACCACAGTTTGTGGTGGACAACATACTTCAATCTACTTCAAATTTTGCAGTAATATTCTTCGACACGTAATACCTTATGTTATAACAACTCCAATGAAAACTCCTTCTGATTATAGCGATTATTATGAGGAACATTGTTGAGAAAATTAAATAGAATCTTTCAGATTTGCTGAATTGAAGCAGTGGGCAATCATCTTTTTTTTTCAATAAAGCAAGCACAATCATTCGTCTCGAAGAATTTTTATGAAACTAATGGGATCGGAAAAGACAATTCAGCGTTATGGTCCATACAAAATTTAGTTTCTTATTGTCACTCAGGCTGTAACAGAATCGTTTTTTTGTTTTGTTTCACTTTGTATCATATTCCAAATTTCCATCCTTTTATATCTTCAAGATTGCCCTTTGGACTCTGAAAAAAATTAGTTATTCTAGGTTTTTTGATTGATGTTTTATATTTCGATATTAACTAACTACTCAATAAACCCGAAAAAAAAAAGATTCCGGAATAGTTGCTTATGGAATGTGTCTGATACATAATATAATTAATTTTGTATTGGACAGAGTCGATTATTGGTGAAAATCCTTATAAAGGACACCGCGTTTTGCTATAAAATAGCTTCTTCAAGATTATGTACGTGCAGAGAAACTAGAACATGTCCATCAGGAACAGTTCGCGATCATTTTGAAAAAGCAATTTGTATAGCGGAACACATGTCGTGGTTTTAAAAACCCATTGCTAGTGAGAATCACACAGGAAACTATAATAATTTTGAATATTTGTAGGTGTGTGTGTGTGTGTGTGTGTGTGTGTGTGCATGAAACCTCTGTAATTATCTAGCAGGAATTTTAATGGGATTTTTTTTCCAGGTGTACTTCGTCATCAACAGCGTGGAATGAAACCGAAATGGTGAGTAATAATTGATTTCGCTACGTCCTCTATCGAGTTATTGACAGTGTTTGAAAATAACATCTGAAACACCAATTTTCATCAGAAATGAAACCGAGAATAATTCTTTGCATCGCATCATGGAAAACATAGTGTACCACACGGCTCAGACCTGGGACCCGGTAATGCTCCATATATTCATGTTTCTCTTAAACAACTTTAAAAAAATTGTTCTGGAAAATTAGTCATTCCTTAGGTACCAGCCTTCATCAATTTTTAACAGTTTCACAACTCATGATATTTGAAGAATACTCTTGGCACTCATTCATGATTTCTGACAATAT
>JAVJAQ010005991.1:131646-197481 GCA_032362365.1 Zygogramma bicolorata
TACTCACATTCCAATATTCAACTACATATAATATGGATCTATTTACTCTAAATTATATAACTTGAATGGCCGACTTGGTGAAAATACATAGAAATTTCATTGAAAATCAATTGTGTGATTTCCACCAGACAGTTTGCCAAACCGCTACACGTGTTTCACTATAGAATAGCTTCTGTAGGCCTGAAAAAGCTATTGTGTAGTAAAGCACGTGTAGCGGTTTGGCAAACTGTCTAGTGGAAATCACACAATAAAGTGTTTTTTTTTATAACGTCAATTATATTATTAGTTTTGTCTAAATCACTGAATTATTCAGGTCAGATATTTTTCATACGTATTTGTAGAAATATTCATGAATTAACACTCCACTTCAATGTTACGAATATGATTACACTATTTCAAGCGAAGAGTACTCATAGTTTATTAGTCAACTTTTTTGAATTAATTTGCTTACAATTTTTTCAATACGGGCCTGTCTCGACTCCACGTGCCGGTCAAAAAGATCGCTGTAGCGATGATATTTCTATCCAACGGTAAATACATTAGCGTTAGCCTACTAGGTAGTCTATATACAATGCTAGAACCCACTATTATAAAGTAGATCGTCTCAGAAGGGTAACGCTCTAACAAACTAGGCCACTTGGAATGTATAATTTTAGTTGATTATTGGAGTGAAGAGTGGATGTAATTCCTTCAATTCCAATAAAAAAAAACATCGATTTTGATAATTCACACTTGACTCAATAAACTAGAAAATAACCACGATATCAGTACATTTATTTATGCTTCAATGAAAAAACTTGGAATTCGTGTTTGTAGGCAGATCAGAATAGTGACGCTTCCAGAAGGTTTTCCCTGGTAACCAAATATTTTGTTCTCTGTGATTGGTGGGATTCATATTCCACCTTGTGTGGATATGAAATCATATCATGATTCAGTTGACTGGAATCGCCTACTTATCCGTTTAGTGAACTATAAAGAAGTCAGCATATTCACGGGATGGAAGAGAAAATAGATATTTCCTTACAGTTGTTAGTGTTATATATAAATGATTGAAAACAGTTTTCATAGTAACGAAAGTAATTTTATCACAAAGCACCATTCATATGTGAATGAAGATATTCGCGATTTTCTCAAAATAATTAATCTCTGTTGAATTTTGAACGATTTGCGGAGGAATAGTATGTTTTCGTTGTAGGAAAAGCAACATTCCTGGACTCTGTGTTTCTAAGTCTCGGCTTGGGGCTTGAATTGGCAATCTTCACAGTCGTCCAGGAATGTTAGACTCTTCCTACCTGGTAAACAATATATTTTTGATTAAGAGAAGTCATTTTTGGTTTTTTTACTTCTGCATACGGTTTTCATTTCACGATATTTTCTATGGAGAGATGATTCGAGGAGCTTCATTCAACGTAACTCGGATCAATCGAATGTCCCGCTGTTGAACACTCATTTATTTATAATTAGGTTGAACCAATAAAATTATGATCCTCATCCAATGAAAAGGTTATTCCGTAATCTGGACTGGGTCTTCGAGGCTCATTTTACCGGACTACGACGACGAATAAAACAAAAACAAAAGTCCATTCCGTCCGCGGTTCCCGCGAGCATATCTAGATGGCTGTACACTTTTGAAAGCGGAATTAAAATCGAGATACCTGTTCGTTGAAAGTCGCGCTTGATTGGCGCCCCCGCCAACAGAGAGTGCGGCGGTGATCTTGGTCCGTTCATTTGTTTTCGCGAAAGGCGTTATAGGTTTCCATTAGATGAGAGGCCTGTTTTCGGCACTTTGTTGAGATGGGGAAATGGGAGATTTGTTATATTTCTGAGTCAGCGAATATTTTTTGTTTGCCTTGGGAAAGTTTTAGCAAAAACAGGAGGGTTGGTAAATAATGATAGTCAAACTAGGAGGATTTTCTGAATCACATCTGTATAACGGCACCAGGATATGGATATCTGGGGAAAAACAATAAAATCGAATTTCTCTACGAGGTGAAGATTTGAAAATTAATAGCGGAACTACATCTGTTTGGGTTTGTATGCCATTCAAAGGAAAACTATGATTATTCTCAACTACATTCTCTCCATATATAGTATTCATTCCTGTCGTGAGATTAGTTAGTTAACCGAGACGCAAAGCATCGAGGTTAGCTATGATCTCCAGAAAGGAATGAAACTTCCTACCATCATATTTCGATTAAAATTAATTAATCTCTCATTTGTTCTGAACATATCTGAAATATTACATTTAACTACAAATTACCAAGAACGCGGTATTCTGTGAATAATGAAGTAGATTATATTGTTACCGTAACTACGGGGTATACAATTGTCACCAATGTAAATAAATGTCAGATAAAGTCAATAACTGACAGATAAGGTTTAGAATAGATGAAATGAGGAGTATGTATGTTTGCAAATCATACGAGTAGAAAATTAGCATTCCAAGCTAGTTATATACTATACTTTTTCTACGGCTATAACTGACGATAGCAAAATTAATAAACAAATGACTTAAGATTTGATGCCATTCGAAATTTTCAATTAGGTACAAATAAATAAGCAAATAGTACTGTTTGTATTATAGCAGTAAAAAAAGTGTTTTTAATATTTTTTCTCTGGATTTTGTTATTAGCTCGGAAAAAGTATTTCTACTTCATCTTTCGAATTTGTAGAAATATTTTCATCATAGTCACATTTCGGTATTAATTAATAAGTTGAATCGAACTTATTGGCGATTTTCCCAAAGTACAAGTGGAAGAACTATCAATATTTTACATAACTGACAATTATTGGTGGATAGTCATTATGAATCTGCATTCATCTTGTGTTCAGTTTTCAGTATAAAAACCCACTCTCAGGGAATGAAGTCGCTTGAGCTGATAAGAAAAAATTTTGAAGAAATATAACAAAAATTAGAAGGTTTCTTTATATAAAAAACTAGTAAGAGAATATAACAACTGATAACAGAGGTCAGTATCTACTACCAGAAAAAACAAGTGATATATGAAGAAAAAATATGTTTTCACAGAGATAAAGATCCATACCTGACAATAATTAATAATTTACAACACCATTTTTTAGTGACAATTTCATGACTGTGAATTCAAGTCAGTTCGAAGCTTCTAATAACACAATTTATGACAACCAACCGAAAAACAAGTGGAAATTATCCTGGCTAGAGAAAACACTTAAGCTCAATTGAGGTCATGATTCTATACTGTGAGACATGAATCATAGCTTTCCACATCCTCTGTATAAATAAATAAAAATTCAGACTCTAAATAACACGAGAAATCTCAAAAACTAAGTTCTTCGGTTGACGGTAACTGAAATACCTTTTTAGGCAGATTGGTCAAAAATCATTAACCGTTCGCTGCTGTAGAACACTATCGTTCATGCATTCACATTTTGTTTCGTAGCGAAAAACAAGCGGTCCTTGCGAGCCAATATTCCGTGATTGTCGTCATTATTTTTTACAAAAAAGTTTCTCCATCTATCACCAATGAGTCCCCGAATTATAAGGTATCAAAAAGTAACAAATTATCTGTGAACACGAAAATGAACTTTCACATTCACGTAGGCTATTCTGTTTGACCTTTCATCGAAAATACGGCGAGTTGTTGCTCGAATATAAATAGAAAATATACATCAAGATGCATATAACCCTGGTGCGTCGTCTGATATGCTTTTGTTTAGTCAAATCCTCTCGATCTGAGAAACCGAAGCCAGAGCTTATATTTTTTGACGGTAGGTAGTGACACAGGTAGTGATACAAATGCGATTTTCTTAGGCTACATTTCTAACCAGGCGGCAGCTTACGAGTGAATGTTGATACCGACGGTCTTATTGGCTGAATTCTAGCGGGATTTTTCGTCACCAATAGAATCATCAGTATACAAAATATGAAAGGCCAAGTTCGTCTAATAAAAACCTATCAATTTTTTTGAAAAGTTTGACACTTCGATTCGAATTTGAATGCATCTGGAAGTTCCCATAATAAAATCAAAATCTTAATTGTACCTAGTTCTTATTGTTTCCTTAACGTTTTACTTGTTTGTGTTCTTTTTATGTGTTCATTGTTACTGTTCGTGTTTGATTTTTTACTGATAGTTATATTTATTATGAAGCATTTTTGCATTATTTGTGGTGTTAGTGCAGAATCTACGATCCTTCTTCATAAAGTACCGCAGGTAAATGATTCCTTATTGTTAGAAAATGTATCAATTATCTTTTCAATAGAAAGATAATTTTTTAAATAAGTACCAAAACCAAAATTGATGGCAATTGATGACAAATCCTCTTTGATTGTTACTGTTTGAGACATTACTTTTGGGTGGATGAATTCCTTGTTTGTAGTTTTCAGGGTTTTTTTAACTATTACAATATGATAAAATTAAGAATTGAAATTGGAATATATACATGTGTAGACTTCCTCTTCCCCAAAAAGTTGCTGTTTATTGAGAAATTTCTTTTTTGGCATAACCTATGAATTTGATTTAATCGAAAGGCGGGACCGTTGACGTTCGCGGCATCTCAGATTAAAATTTCAGTGGATCAGGGTAGGCTTCGAAAGCTGATTCGTGAGGTGCGCCTCTGGTAACAAACTCTCGAAGGGATTTCTTCAGTTATATTTCTTCAAAATCAAGAATGCCAGATATCGAGAGTTTATGACTACGATTTTTCAGGTATAAGTCAACGCACCAGGGTTATATGCATCTTGATATACATGAAGTAAGCATATGACGTCATTTCAGTTACTATTTATTGATTAGTTATCATCATTACTATCATCCTGAAAATTTTATAACAAGTTCTTGTTAGAAATCTGTTTAGTTTCTTTTGAGCTACGGAAAGCACTCCTGTTTTGTGCATGACGAGTTTTTTTTTTTTCAGTTTCAGCCAGTCCTTTATCATCTGGATTGTGGCAGACATTGTTCATTCTTTCAATTATCAACAAGGTTTGCAGATCTGATAGGCAGCAATTGTTCTTAAAGTGTGTTTCCCCGAATTGACACCGATACTTTGCGAATTGTTCAACCTTTCGTATAACTTAGGACTTTTTCCTGAGTCCTGGAAAACAGCCATAGTTCAGCCAGTTCCTGAAAAAGGAAAGCAAACTTTATCTTGAAATTGAAGTCAAATAGCATTGCTTCCTCTCTTTTCCAAAGTTATTGAAGAAGTAATCAATATGAAGCTCTTCGATTCTGGAGAAATCTGGAATAATTTATGATCGGTAATATGGACTTTAACCAATAACTTTCTATCGAAAAATTCGGAAAAATGGTAGCTGTTGCACTCGACACGCGTTTGATCGAGTTTGGCTTCGGGGTCTCCTTTCTAAACTGCCGTTATCTCCTCATTTGTTAGCTTTGTTGAGGAATTTATTGTCTGATAGGTCTCTATATGTGGAGTATTTCTGATATTCTCTCAATTAATGCAGGTGTCCACTGGGTTCAGTTCTGGTGCCTACTTTGTTTCTGCTTCATATCAATGATTTGCTGGAGTGCAAAGTTTTGCAGACGACAATGCTCTTTATACTAGTTTCTCTCCTTGAGTCCCCATAGCACGAGAAACAAAAATAAAGGAAATAGCGTCATTAGTATTGACGATGACCTGGCGAAAATAATAATGAATGGGGTAAAATCAAATTGGTGGGATTTGATGTTGGGAAAACCCAGGCATGTCCCTTTCCAAGGAAAGCTGATGTATATCTGCCAAAATTCAGATGACAGGAGTAACTATTCCTACAAAGTCAAGTATCTCTTGGGCCTCAGCACCAAAACATTCATTGAATCTTCTGGAACATTGTAGAAGGGTCTCTCCTATAGATATTTCCACAGTCGGTGCTTTTCTGAATTTTTATCGATCGTTCCTCCCTTGGCGATATCTACACGGATGACTCGACGAGTACAGAACCACCCCTTCGTTTTAAATTTGGAAACCTGTCGAACTTCTCTTGCACAATGATATTTTTTCAATATAATAGATGAACTTTGGAACTCCTTGCCGAGAGAGGTTTACTCCTGAGGTTCACAAACTTCAAAAATTCAAAGTGAATGTTAGTTAATTAGTATCTTCTGTCCCTTGATTCACGCGGTGTTCGTTGAACATTACAGGGCATCGCTTCCGTGTGAATATGTAATGAAACATATATACAAGGTGTTTATTAAACATACAACAAAAATTTGAGGGACTATTCCTTGGGCTATTCTAAGGATATTTCGTCCTCTGATGATTTTCCATAGGGCGCTTTGTTTCGAAGATACGGGGCGAAAAAAAATTTCGACAATAACAATTTTGATTTTGATCGATCTTCGAAACGAAGCGCCTTATCAAAAATCATCAGAGGACGAAATATCTTCAGAATAGCCCAAGAAATAGTCCCTCAAATTTTTGCCGCATGTTTGATAAACACCCTGTATATTTGAAATGATAAGAATTAATATATTAGATAAGTGCAAAGCACTTATTTCCGCTAACGTTTCACAGGGTGGGGGCATGGCCCAGCTCTTCAGGTTGACTGACAGTCATTCGATATCTGAAGTTAAGCAACGCCAAGCGCGGTTAGTACTTGGATGGGCGACCATGCAAGAAAATACCGTGTCGAAAGCCCGTACAGCTGCAGCAAAATAGCATATCATAGCTCGCAGGTAATATATCAATGAGCACAAGATATATTGAAGATATGCCAGCCTTCGGAGGGGACGTTAAGCCGTCGGTCCCGAGTCCATGGATGTTGGGCTCGTTAAAGATCCCTACCTCTGGTTGGAATACCAGAGGGTTCGGCAAAATTTCCGGTTGGGGGAAGTGTGCTCACCGGCGTCGGTGATTGGCCTTGGTAGCGGAAATAGGCCGACGTTAAATAATGAATTAAAAAAAAAAAAAGTTTCACAGGGTGATTGATGGAAACGTGTTGACAGTGTTTTTCATGGATAATTATGTAATTATAGATATTGACTTCAAATTTTCTTCAGGATAATTGATCATCTCTTTCGCAAATGTCCCATTATGCAAAAAAAAAAAATACAGTGGCTCAGATGACAGTTCTGTGGAATATGTTTTGAAATGAGATCAAAATATCCCTCTGAATATCGGACCTTATCCTAATGGAAATCAGAGGCTTACCTAGTAATTAATTCCGGGAAGGATATTCATTGAGTGAATATTTTTTCATTGATTTCGTTTTTTTTTCAAATATTCATATGAGATAACATTGTTCGGGAAGGGGGAGGGAGGCTATGGTACGCCCCTGGTGGGATTTTTGACGTTAGGAAAGGAATCTCAATGCCACAGATGCATTGAAATTTTGTGATTATGATCTAAAATTATAGTCCGCGGGCATGTAACGTCACACGCATCAGCCTGATGGACGAACAAATCGTATTTCCATAAACAACAATGGTAATTTTATGAGATTATAATTGCAATTCTGAGATACAGAATGCATGAATATACCGTAGCCCATTTCAACTTATCAGTACTTACAGCAAGAGGATTGATATTCTTTCTATTGTCGAAAATAGAAGGGAATCGATGGATTGAAACTTCACAATCGCTCAAAATTGAGTTATTATCGAAAAAAAATATTTTGAAATATGACACAAATGCACAATGAGCATTTTGCAGATCCGTTTGTTTGTCCAGCAGGCTGGATTTACAACTGTCTGATTTGCTGCCGTCTGTCAGAAATGCCCGCGGTCTATTGTCATTTCGCCCCATTTTGTATGCTGACCATGCATATCTGATTGTCCGATGTCCCCCATCGCTAACACAATTATCTTAGACATATATTCGGGGGCCTAACACGCCGACACGTCGACACCCTAATCCGGCCGAAATTCCCATAAACATCCACTATCCTAATGAACACGTAATCTCGCTATCTTCTAATTACGCGTATGGTTACTGGCGCGGGATTTTGCCGCCGGCAAATTCGGATTTATAGCCTGGAAGCTGCCGCGCCGGTACCCGCATCTGATGAAGGCGATGGGGACCCCGACGCCATTGTGTTTGACGGCCTGTGGGTGGAATTATCTGGCGATCAGCGTCGTTGAAGAATCGGTGTTTGTTCATATAAAATTAACGATGACTTGTTAAAAATAATAGAATGGGGTAACATGAACTTGGTGGAATTCAATGCTACGAAAACCCAGGCATGTCTCTTCTCAAGAAAAGCCGATCTATCATCATCAAATATTCAGATGTCAGGAGTAACTATCCCTACAAAATCAAGTATCTCGATGCTAGGAATTACGATCAGTGACAATCTCTTATGGGAAAACCAGGTGAGATCGATAGCTAAAGAAACTTCCCAGAAACTTGGATTTCTATTTCGTGCGAAAAATAACTTCCCTTCTCGTCAGCTTCTAATGATCTACGAAGCTCAGATACGACCTGTCTTGGAATATAGTCCTCATGTGTGGAGTTCGTCACCAAAACATTCATTGAAGCTTCTCTATTTCATTCAAAAATAAATCTCCGAATTTTTCGATTGAATGCTGCCAAATATAAGAAACATATGCCAATAAGTCACTGATCTTTGATGGTGAAATCCGTATTGTCGATCATTAATTATTCCTGATTTCTCTAGATATTTGATGAGCTTCATATTCATATTCTTATTATCGATTTCCGTTTAATTCCTGCCCATTCACTTTTTTTTCCAATTTTCGAGTTTTGATATTTTTTATATTCATATGAAAACTCTCGTATAGATATCATTTGTTTTTTTTTTCATCTTGGTTTTTGCATTGAATTCAGCAGGATTTCTTCAGTACTCAAGGTATTGTAGTATACAGCCTTTTCATAAATGAATATAGCAGAACTAGCTTTGTGTTTGCTTCAATCTTAGTAAATAAAAATCCTTGTTCTGCTCGCAAAAGTATTGATATGCACAGAAATTATCATTAGTGTCACTTATAGATTCGCAAAATCGTATCATTCGTGCAATACAAAGTATCTCTCACGTTCATATAGGTAAGATCGTGTATTACATATTCTATGCTGTATTTCAACGTCATTTGTCAATCAATCCAGAATCGTATTGCCATGTGCTATCAATGAATAAAGCATCTCCTATTTGAGAACCGCTGCGTTCCACTTTTTCTACATAAACCAGTTCTAGCTTCTATCCAATACATCCTGCGACCCATCTCCTGAATAAATATTTGTTTATGTTTTATTTAAGTTGGAGAAGACGTCATTAGAAAGTCAAATGCCATCGAGATGCTCAGACCGATAGTTAGCGCAAGTATTTGCGGGATGACAAGCCGTTCGACGAAAATCCTAAGTACGGTTTGTGGCGTTGGAAGAAGTTTTTGGTTGAGGAATTTCATTACCAATCGATTGGGGTCGGGAGATTGATCGATAGATTCGAATTAAAAACTAGAAGTGTTCGTTTTATTGAACTTCCTAGCAAAGATGTCGTTAAGTGTGTCCCAATGTCTGTCATGATATCAACCAAGAGAGTAATTTATTTCGAAAGGTATAAGTCTGATGATGTTCAGCTAGTCTGAATCAATTGAAAGAAACAAGTATCTCGACTAGGTAATTAGTATCTTCTGGTAATTATCGTTTTTTCGCTTATGAAGCATTATCAAGGTCGATGTTGAAAGCACAAAAAACAGTTCTGTTTCTGGCTACTATGCTCAACGTTTATCGTCAAATGCACAACTTCATCATTGTACCTAGTTATGGAATAACCTTTGAATACTTGTTTTTGATAGTCGATTTCAGTACTTGTGAACAGCATAAGATTGATTGGACAGAAAATGCAAAAGATTATCAAAGGATTTACTACCCATTGCATATAAAACACAGTTATTTAGTAGGTCAGCTGTGTATTAGGTGGATGGGGTTCAGGTGAGACTATAATAATGAGCAATTCATTTACAAAACCTTGAAAATATATATCGGTCCTCTTTGGCAAAAATCTACTATCTTTTCTATATTTAATATTGCATCTACACCCCTATACGATTTTATTTTAGGTTTTGTTAATGAGTTTCACATTATACTTTTTCATATATTTTCCAGGCCTAAAAGACCACCTTTTCTAACAACCAACTGACTGAATGCAAAAGGTAAGCAGCAGTAAGACTTTCAGCCTGTAATTCCATTGAATATACTCGTGACAGATATCTCAACAAGGACACCTGCCATAATGAATGCTTGACCTACCAAAGAATATGCGTGGACACCAATACTGCAATCAGCTGTCAAAAACGTTCTCTTGCCATTTCAGATGATTTTTTGGCTCTGAGCTGCCATTTAAAATATTTATCTGCCGAGAAAGACGAGAATACCTCCCCAATGGGCATTAACAATTTTTCTGAAATATCATCGTATTTATTGCTGCTTGAAAAATATTGTTTTTCTTCAACTATCAAAAAGAGCTACCATGTTCACTGTTGCTAAGAACACACTTCTTATAATGAAAAAAAGCTTTCATCCACGACTATTGTAAAATGTACCCATTATACGTCTGTTTGGTCGACCTCAATGATACTCATTATTCACTATCGAACAATGAGTCACTGTTCACTGCTGTCAAGTATTTCCTTGATTCAGCCATAATAGTATATTGTTTTTCCACAAACAATCGGGTTTAAAAATTGTATCGTGCAAACCACCAAATATTTTCATTTCAGTTCTTTACCTACATGTAAGAGAAAAGAAGGCAAGGAGCATCTACTCTGAGCTATCAGCTACTATGAATGTGAGTGTCATATCGAAATAGCTTTTGAATCCTAACAAATTTGACTCAAACATCTCAACGGCATTGTATGAAATATTTGTTAGAATAAAATAAAAGTGTTTCCAAAAATATGTATTTGATGTAACAAAATTTATCAACAAAAAAATTTCAACAATTTTTTTATTGGTTGTGGATAAAGTATAGTACTCTACTAGCGTTAAATGGCTATTATTCTCTATTTTGTGACTATTTCATCGATTTGATTGTGATTTTAATTCACCTCTGAAAAATATTGCTGCAAATCAATGTTTCAGATTGCTTTTGAGCATAGAATAATGGCTCCTCAATGTAGGGGGCTTAAACACATTGGATTTTTCTTCTAAGTAACATAGCAGAGCATTCTCAGTTGCGGTTTTTACATTCTTTGTACGACACTGAGTGCACACTTTTTCGTACACAAGCTTCGATTTGCTCATAAAAGATTTGCCAATACAGCGTTCGCTGCATCCTTCATTTCTTCACCATCAATATTATCATCTTAACAAAAATAATAACTAATTCGAACGCGAAAAAAAATAAATTATAGATTTGACTATCGATATTTATTGACAATTGTTCGTTTCCATGAAGATAAGAAATGAAAGAAACTTGATAAATTGATACTTATTCACAGGAGGGGTTATATACACTTAATTTTTATTATAAAATTTCGTATTACAAGTTGTAGAAAAACGCTGTTTGTATTTCTTGCGTGAAATTTTGTGTTTGTTTGAAGACGCTTTCGAATAAATTGTCATGTGTCATTGAAAAATAGTGTATTTCACGCACTTAATGAAAAAATAACTATTTGTAGTTGATGAATCATTTCTTCGTACTTATAATATTATCGCATTAACTTTCTTTGGGCAGAAGTCAACCGATCTACACTTGTATAGATCCAAATTTTATTCTTGATTTTCTTCAGATTATGATAGGCTGAAAATATGTGAAAACTACGAAGAAAGCGTTGGGTAGTTCCAGTGAACATAACCTCCCCATTTTTTTCCGTATTCCCATAAATTCTTCGCCCCTCCTTTCCTTTGGACTCTTTTCTCAACAGATCGGCCCCCAAAGTTACAATCCTGAGAAAAATACAGAAATCAACACAAATAACAGACGAAGAGACCTGACTCTGCAAAAACTCCTAGCTACAAGTTTCATAACAAGACCGATTAAGATTTTCGATAAAACACATCGATCGTGGTCCGCAAGATACCGCATCGAGGTTGTTGCCATTCGCCGTTTCCTGGGGCTTATTCAAATCCATATAGAAGATTTACGCGGACATTATTACAATGGACTTTCACAAAGATAGAGCAATATGGCTGATGCTTCGGTGACAATACAGTGTGGTCTGTGCGTCTCTCGTTATCGTTAATCTCTTTCGCAGCAGGACCACGGGCTATATAGGGGAGCAAAGGCAGGGACGGACCGTTGTTGTGGGTTTTACGGGACAATTCACGCGTGTAATTCTAACTTATAATCTCTCTAGAGCTTGAATTATTGCTGGAATGTTTTTTGTGTATCGAACTTTTTTTTTGGAATTCAAATGCAAGCTCTCTGTAGATAGATTCCTTACCTGAATATGTAATTTGGATTCTAGTTTAGTTTTAGTATTTTTTATATTCAATGAATATTTCATTTGAAACAGTTTTATGGCATAGTAAGTGTGAACTCTTTATCGCATATATGTTCACACTCAAAATATTTTCGGTTCCAGGTGCAAAATGGTTCGAAATTATCGCCGAAATCCAGAGGCCTCAGATTATTCTCAAACGGACCTCGACAATGCAGTAGAAGAAATAAAAAGAGGTACGATGAGCATTTAACGAGCAAGTAATGAGCAGAATAATTCTGAAATATGGGAAAAATGAATTCTCGTGGTCAGAAATCGAAGCCTCAGGATGTTTCAGTGGACCCAGACATTGTTCAAGTTCTTTATGAATCAATTCTAGACAGAAAAGGAAATTTTTATTTTTATGACATTTTGGTTTGTTTCAATTTTGGACCATCAAGTTTATAACTTTTTCACCTATGAAGATATTTGAATTTTTCAAAGAAAAAAATGTTGTAGGCACACATATATAAATATATATATATATATATTAGGTTTTGGTAGGTTCTTGAATCCTGTTTGATTTAGTAGTTGATTGGTTCTTGGGATTTGGATTCTTTTATTTTCCCAAAAGAATCCAAATCCCAAGAACCAATCGACTACTATATATATATATATATATATATATATATGTTATTTGCTATGAAGCAAGATGAATCAGGAAACTGATAAATAGATTATCAAATTCTCTGGTCTATCACAATTTTCATTCAATTCGAAATGCCCACCACAAGATAGCTAGCTATTTCTGGCTTTGGCGAACTGTCACCACTGACGGAAAACTATGACAGCATTTTCTTATAATGTTACACCCTAGGTGGTTCCACTTATGTGTCGCTTGCCGTAAAGGCACGATTCATTTCAAATCCTCTGGATATCTATCACAGTTTGTCTTCGATACGAGGACCATGCCAACCCACAGCTGATGAAGGCCAAAGCCAGAAATAGCTAGCTATCTTGTGGTGGGCATTTCGAATTGAATGCAAATTGTGATAGACCAGAGAATTTGATAATCTATTTATCAGTTTCCTGATTCATCTTGCTTCATAGCAAATAACACTTTCGCTTTATATATATATATATATATATATATATATATATATATATATATATATATATATATAGCACCAAAACTATGGGGAAGTGTGATCCAAGGTTCTGATTTTCAGAAACGAATTTGTACTAAATTCTAGTGGACATACAACAATAACAAAATGCTTGAAAAAATCTCACGTCGTTTCGATATTTAAGAAAGGAGATGGGGAAGAATTCAAAAATTATAGACCGATATCACTTCTGTTAACCATTTCGAAACTCCTGGAAAAACTGATGCAAAAAAGACTCATTTCGTTTATGAAGTCAAACGGCTTATTAAGTGATTGCCAACATGGGTTCCTTCCAGGCAAATCGACATCAACTGCCTTTCATGATATATGCAAAAAATTAATAACTAATGTGGATAAAAAACTTTTAACTATCGGTATCGCATGTGATTTCGCGAAGGCTTTCGACAGCGTAAAATTTGACATTTTACTAGAAAAGTTGAATCATTATGGTATTCGAGGAACTGCCCTGAATTGGTTCACCAGTTATTTGAATGGAAGGGAGCAGAGAGTCGTTCTCACATTTGGAGAAAATGAAAAATTATTTTCAGATTGGGGAAATATCAGATGTGGAGTACCGCAAGGATCGATATTGGGCCCCCTTCTTTTTCTAATTTTTATAAATGATCTTCCAAAAAATTGTGGAGATGCAACGCCTGTGCTGTATGCAGATGATGCTCTTTTCATTCTTGAAAGTCGTGACAAAGCCTCCTTGGAAGATAAAATTAATATATGTCTGAACAGTATTGTTGGGTGGTGTGCAACCAATAAAATAAAAATCAATTTCGAAAAAACTTTTTATATACCTTTCGCAAACAGGAGTTTCGATAACTTGTTGTTGCCATTTGAATTGAAATCAGTCAAAATTATAAAATGTCTAGGTTTCCAGCTCGATCGGTACTTGTCGTGGAGGGAACACATCAAAAACACGAATATAAAACTCAGCAGGTCATGTTACGTGCACTTTCTAATAGACATGTGTCTGAACACGTTTTAAAAATTGTTTATTATGCAAACTTTATGTCACACATGTCATATGGTCTGATCCACTGGGGAATGAGTTCCGACTGGCAGTCAGCTTTTGTGTTGCAAAAAAGAGCAATAAGAATAATAAAAAAATTGAAGAAAAGAGAGTCTTGTAGGAATCATTTCATAGAACTGAAAATTCTCAGCTTACCAAGCTTGTATATATATAATCTCTTAGTTTTTGTACACAATAACAAAAAAATATATCAGTTCGCCAACTCCCAAACCCGACAATCTTCCAATTTGATCATCTTACCTACTCATAACACAACTTTGTTCCAAAAGAGTGCTCACTACATGGGTGCTAAGCTATATAATCTACTTCCAAATGAAATGAAGAATTACAATTCAAGAAAATTCAAAAATAAGATGAAAGAATTATTGATTACTAAGGCATACTATTCAGTTAACGAATACCTTACCGATTATAATTTAAGGCCAACTGATATTGTTTGATGATTTTTTTGTAGTTGTCATATTTTCATTATTTGTTTTGTCTGTTCATACATGTGTCATGTGTATTTTCTCAATAAGTGTATTAGGTTTAATAATTTGTTTTATCTCGAAGTCTCCTATACATGTATATCATGTTTTCTGGAAATAAATTTATTCTATTCTATTCTATTCTATTCTATTCTATTCTAACTGTAACTTTCTAAGCAGACATTGATACATAACGATTATTTTATTTTGAAATTATTGAAACAGCTAGAAATGCCAGAAATTTTGCTCTGATGTTTTACTCACGAAAAAAGCGTTCACACTTACCTGATCTCACCTTAACTATAATCTTTGTGTGAATTTTACTAAAGCGCGACACGTGTTTCGTTATACAATAGCTTCCTCAAGCTGGAACTGCAAACTAATTTCAACACTGTTATATTTTGGATTTTGTTGTAATGACTCAGTCATCGGAGTGAATTCCAAGATGAATGAACCTCTGAAGAAGCTAGCCACTCGAGCCAGCGAAACGTCAGGAAGAAATTCGAAAAAACGACGGCCTTCAAACCCGAATAAAAGTAGTGATACTGACTTCTCTTTTTGTTCCTGTGCACGATTTTTTGGCATGTTTCATAGGAGTATTCTTTCAACCCAGACTTTAAATTGAATATCTTTTTCACGTTTACACGGTTTCACTGATGCCAGATATCTCCGGTGTTATTTGGGTGAGTCAACGAGGGTGGGAAAAATATTCAGCAGTAACTGTATTATATCGCTGAAGCTAGTTCGGCCCTGGAAAGCATCGGCCCCCCTATAATCTCGCGATCCTCTGAATAAACAACCCGTCGGAAGCGGAAAGCGGAGCCATAGCCAATGAAAAGACAACCGGATGTCAAAGAGGTCATTCCACTGGAAGATATTTATATGTTTTCGCCGGTTCCGTTCCTAGAAAGGGTGATTTTTTCCCGATATAGTTAGTGGGGGTGGCGGAGTTTACTTATTCATACGCCGCGATCTTTTCCAAATTTGACGTGATTACTGGTCCAGAAAGGAAAAATGGATCTGCGACCGAGGAAATGGTGGAGGTTCGCCACTCCCATAACGATAATTTGTAGACGGGCGTCGCTTTGAACAGAAATAGAAATTGTCATCGGTAATAAATTCCGTGGGAAATTATGATGGCGGGGTGAGACTCGCGTGTCTTTTGTTCGATTCGATGTGCATTTATTGGACGAACCCACGATTGTGAAATTAATGGAGCGATGAAAAAAATCCATTTTTTTTATATGCAGATTCATACGAAAGGGAAGCTCTGTAATGTTCGGAGAACACCACGTGAATCAAGGGACAGGAGATACGATTTAACATGCACTTTGAATTTTTGAAGTTTGTAAGCCTCAGGAGAAACCTCTTTCGGCAATGAGTTCCAAAGCTCAGCTGTTCTATTGAAAAAAGATCCCTGAGCAAGAGAGATTCGATAGGTCTCCAAATTCCCAGATTGCAGATATTGCCAAGGGTGGAACGACTCATAACAATTCAGAAAAGCACCGACCCTGAAAATATCTTCAGAAGAGAGACAAGTCTGCGACCCTCCTAAGATGTTCCAATGAAGTGAACGAGTCTGTGAGCGAAGAATCACCAACAAGACGGATTGCCTTTTTCTGAACAGAATCGAGAAGCCTCAATGAAGGTTTAGGTGCCGAACTCCACACATGAGAACTATATTCCAAGACACGCTTGTAGATCTTCAGAAGCTGACGAGAAGTGAAGTATTTCTTCGCATGAAATAGAAATTCAAATTTATGGGAATATTGCATTCGGATGTACTGAAGAGATTCTCAGATTGAACTGACATATGTTCTCGATTAAGGGATGAAAGGAAACTGGTTTTTGCATGATATCCCATTTCTTCAAATACTCTTCATCCAGTCTACTGTCGTTACGACTAAAATCGATAATTTTGGAGATTAGTATGGCGTGCCACATTTTGAAAACCCCTCTTTGCCATTAATATTTCTGTTGGCCATCAATACATGTATATAATTATTGATGAACAATGCTCTTTAAATTACTTACAATTACAATTCTGGAAATGATGATTTCAGGATTGGTGGTTGACGTTTCGTTTCATTACATTAGCGTCACTATGCAACCAGGTCGCAAAATGATCTTGGTAATAATATAGACAATGGTAGTTCGAATCATTACCATTCATGATCTTAGTAATTGATTTTCACACTGGGAAAGATTTGCTATCGTGCCCCCAGTTTTCATAAAAGATTTCTTGTTTGGTATCAGAATATTGCCAATGAAAAAGTATCGAAGTATAATGTAAATTCTTGTTGACAAGAGCTTTTTGAAGTCGATAGATTTTTGATCTGTCGAGTGGCTCACTAAGACTTGATGCAATTGAACTTTTTCTGTTGAAAGAAATGCAAATCTATGAAGGCTCTCAACTATAAATTTTATTTGACTTCGATTGGATGATTTGTTTCACTCTTGAGAGTTCATTTTGATGTGAACGTAAGAACAAGTACACACATTCAGTTTTATACTTCCTGTCCACTACTGAAAAAATCCTCTAGAGCATAAATAGAAATGATATGGCAAAATGCAAATTTCATTGTATGAATGATGATCGACACTTTTTCATACCGCAATGATAGGAGCTCTCATTGTGTCCCCCTTCGAAGTATGTCGTAATTTGATATGAAGAAATTTTCCTGAAAAATTGGTTATTTTCTGCAGGAAATCTAGGCTTGATCTCATAACGACATTGTTTTAGGCATTCCTTCTAGGTATCGTTTTATAGTCGACATATGAAGAGGATAAGGTTGTAATTAATAACTGATTAGTTATTAAAATAAGACAGTTCCAGTAATAACAATTCCCTTCAATTAATCAGTTATATCATTCTTTCAATAGTTCTGGATTCTCAAATACTATTTGAGATTATTGAATTTTTGCTGTTCATATTGTTGTAACTCATTTGAAGAGAATCTTTACAGTCCGACCCTTTGTAATATGTGGAAAGAGTTTATGATTTCAAATGAATAGCAAAAATGTATTTTCCTTCCGTATTCAAGGCTCAAGACTACCCTAGCACCATTGCCGGATTTTTATTTTTTACGAGTGTAAGTCACTTTATTCCGTCTCTCCATGTTCTTTCTAAAATAATAATTTTCCATATGTGGTGAGAATGGAACTAAAGTTAATTAAAAGAATGAATTAGTCATAAAGGAAGGGCATTGAAGAAACAATTACAATTCTTTACGGGAACTTGTTTAACTTTTTATTTTTATCCTCTGAAATTAGGTAAGCTCCCTCTGAAATCTGCCGCCCCTAGGCCGCGACCTATATGACTTATTGACGAATCCAGGACTGCCTAGCACCGAATTAAAATCACTTGCACTCGACGCACTCAGTTTCTTCTTCTGGAGACACTAACTTGGTTAGCGAAACGTACGTTGAGTTTTTTCAATTTGGTGTTGGGATAGTCACTGAGATATCTGTTGAGGTTTCAATTTTCATAGCGAAGATTCTTTTGTTACTGATTATCGACATTCAAATATCTTTCAGTATGAAAAAAAGAAACAGTATTCTGATATTGCCAAATAGGCATTGATTAAAGATTATCTTTGTACTTTCAAGCCATAACTTCATAATAGAGACAATGGATCATTGACTATTTATCATTGAATATTACGTGTATTTTATGTAGGTAGCTTTACCCACATGGTTATGATTGGGTGTTAATCTGTAAAAGAGTGAAAATGAATCAATTTTATATATTTTATATCAACCGATTTTTTTTCCTATATATCGCACAGAATTCCCGAATCACTATCCATTATGAAACGAGAATGTTTTTGTCACTTCTTGGTAATAACGGTATTTTCTTAGCCGAATCGAAAAATAACGTTAAGTCAATGGATTTGTGAAAAGATATCCCCCATTCTTTCCAATCCCAATTACTTTTCATAACAATAGCAGTCACTAGCAAAGAGTTCAGTACCCCGAAACGTCCGATTCAGACAAAATAAATTAATTTATTCCGGACAATTAGGCCTCAATCAATGCGCTCAGCTTGAGGATAAAAACGTCTCAGCCACTTGTACGCGATAAATTGGACGGAGAAGTTTTCTTTTGTACTTTTTGTGATTGAACAGTCTATTTTCGGGCCATAAAGGTGACCGAGCATTCGCAATTCGTGGATTATCTTTCAGTGTCTGTTTTTCGCAAACGCTGCTGCAGCATCGGATCAGGGAATACGAAGGTTTTCTGTTGAGAAATGAGTGAATCAAAACAGTTTCATACACTTCTGATATAATCCAAACATACAAAAATAGGCTTCGGCTTTTATATCTTCGGTATTCTCCCCCCCGGGAAATGAAAAAAAAAGCTTAAGGTTCTTATAATAAATTTTTTTATGACAAATTGGTGTATTATCCTCGATAAGTAACTACAATATTACAATAAAGCAAATTTGCTCGAGTATTTTGTCAGTTCCGCATCAACTTTTTCTATGATTTTGATATTGAAAATATATTAAAAAATGAGTATACTTCCCCTCGTTTACGTTTCGGAAGCTAGTCTGCCTCTTTTTTCAAGGGAAAGTACATGTATATTCAATATATATTTTTAATTCGATCTCCAAATTCATAAAAAAATCGATACGTGACTCACGAAGTAGTCAGTAAATTTTTCTTTATTATATTGCAGTTACTTATAAGGGCAAAAATACCAATTTACCCTAATAATATATTATAGGAACTTGAACACTTTTTTTCATTTCCAGGAGAGAAAAACCAAAACAATGGATTTCAAGACTTCCTCAAAAAAACTTCGAATAATATTTGCTACGTTTTCAATTTATTTCTTTTCGAATTCTGTTCACATGTCCACCGTTTCGACTATCTAACTCACATCCTTATAAAATATAACAACAATAGAAGTATATTCAATAATAATTGAGAGAAAAAAAGTTAATGCATTCGAAATTACTTCAATCATGAAATTGATTTATTTTTTTCCACTACATACACTTTGAAGAGCTAAGTACATTTCTGAAGATGAAAGAGACTTCTTCGAATCGATCTCGAGAATATAACAGAATCTCTATAACTACTGCTCTTCGGGCTTGAAGGCCGTCGTTCTCTGGAATTTCTTCCTGACGTTTCGCTAGCGCGAGTGGCCAGCTTCTTCAGACTACTTCAGAGGCTTATTCATCTCCGATGACTAAACAGTTCGATTTCTCAAGGCGTATTTATATTGATGCAGGTAGTCTGGAGTGTTAATTACTTCTGTCGGGTTCGGGGAATAATCACCATTATTAGTTGCCGCACTACCTGCTGTGATTTCATTAGTTATTCTTGATTTCTTCAGAATCGGATTCTAAATTCTGTTTAGAGTCAACGCGGCAACTAATAATGATGATTATTCCCTGAACCCGACAGAAGTAATTAACACTCCAGACTACCTGAATCAATATAAATACGCCTTGAGAAATCGAACTGTTTAGTCATCGGAGATGAATAAGCCTCTGAAGAAGCTGGCCACTCGCGCTAGCGAAACGCCAGGAAGAAATTCCAAAGAACGACGGCCTTCAAGCCCGAAGAGCAGTAGTTATACTAATAACCTCGGCCGCGAAAGCCTCAACCATTTTGTCCAGAATCTCTATAATTGAAGTTACATGAAAAATATTGATTGGTGCATATCTTTTACAAGCAGTTCGTTAATACACAAAAAAAAAAAGAAATGTCTATTCTACTACTTCCCTATCTAGAATTGAATGCCACTCAATATTATTCTATTTGTACATCGAGAATAACTGATTGAAATAAAAAATAATTCCTCATTTTACGATTGTTGCAATGAATGAATACAATTATTGTTATAAATTTTATCAATAACATCTACATTTCTCAAGAAATATCAATCTCATTATAAAGCCCATACTGAATGAATTAAGATATTTTGAACATTTGAATATTCAAGATATAACTTATGTATTGATCTTTTTATTTTTTGTAGGTAGATACTATCGATACTTCCTTCGCAACATCTAGTTTGAATTAAAATTCTTTGTTGAATATATTGGTTTCAGGTCCTGATCTTCAGACGGTTTGGGTCTTATTACTTATTTATATTTTCTCGTTCGATTGTAAATACCTGCATTTATGAAAATATAAACACATCACTGACTTGACATTATCGAAATCGAATATTAATAGTCTTGAAAGACTTTGATGATATCAATTGTGATCAGTTATATAAAGAATGATCAGAAGAGAAAGGTTTTTTCTTAGTTTTTGGGTTCTCAACCAACCACAATCAGGAGAAATAAGAATTAATATTGGAACCTATACAAATATAATGAAAAATAGTTCCTTCTGGGTGAAACACGTTCTAATAGTCAACGAATTCTCGTATAATTCAAATATATCTACCAAAAAAAAGTACAAGAACTGGTAATAATCAAATACTTATCGTTGTTAACGTTTCGGAATCAAATCTGCTTCCGTTCTCGAAACTTCTTCACAAATATTTCTCTTTTAGTTATTTTTCGGAAATCTCTCAAAGATTTGACATATATAATTTCGTCTGGCCATTTTCGGCTCATATCCACAGAACTGGTTGAAATGCGAGTATCCTTAGACATCATGATAAAAGCAGATTCTTTTAATTTTCGTGTCCTCCTATTGCTTTCCTTTGTCATCATCTGAGTGTAAAGTCATTCTACTATGTAATATGCATTTGCAGTAAGAATGTGTTCTGATAATAATTAAGAACCAGCAATATATCTGTTCTTGATCTTGTGTTCACTCTTTCGCACTTCCAGAGGTCTGGATGTTTCACCGATATATTTTTCACCGCACTGACAAGGAATTTGATGAATATAATTTTATCTGTTTTCTGTTATGTTAGTTGGTAAAGTTTTAGTATTGAGCTTTGAAGTATTTGTTGTTTTGAATGTTGTTCTAACATTATACCTGTTGCCTATCCGTTTTATCTTTTCAGACAAATGAGGGACATAGGGTATAATGTTTGTTACAGGATGTGTAGTTTGTACACGTTGCATGTCTCCACTTCTTCTCAATTTCAGGCAATGTATTTTCTATGAAATTCTCTAGCTATCTCTTTTCTTTCAATACCGATTTTATGAAGTGGATCCCCTTATCGACCCTTTTCGTTGAACTGCATACCTACCATTTTTGTTTTATGGTAAAGACATTTCACTCTACTTTTTTGACACTTTTATGGTGATTTGTGTTATAGTGTTGATATCTTTTACGTCTTAGTTCGATATAGTCTTGTGCCTACATGATGTTTTGATTTCTTTATCATTACAGCTAGAAAAGAAAGTTCATTTTTATTTTCCATTTCCAATGTGAACTTTATTGTAATTTCTCGTTTGTTGAGGTGTTCCAAGAAAATGTCAAGTTCATTTCGATCATAACTCCATACAGCGACAACATCAACATATCTCCATCATACTTCTGGTCCTTTTGGATAACTTTCTACGGAAGAATTTTCGAGATACTTCATGAAATTCTCGGATTTGGAGAAAGAGGCGAACCCATAGTCATCCCAAATTCTCGTAGATAAATGGATATTCTTCAAACCAAACACCTGAATACTCTTCAACCTTTGCGGAAATCGTTGAAGAAACAGGAAAGCTTGCTACCTTTTCGCCCGGGAAAGAGCAAACCGCTTCAGGCTACCTATTTGAGATAATTTTATGACTCCAGCGAATTTTCCGTTATCGCTAGCCGGAACCTCGGAGGGGGAGACAAACTTTTATAATCCCATAACGTGAAACGCCATTTGCCGAATAGCGATAATGAACCATCCGAATTTGATAACGCCAAAGAGATATCATATTTACGGATTATGTAATGTTAATGCCGGAGTTCACCCTTGTTGCGGCGCGTTGCCTCACGGGGATCAACTTAATTGGACCCAAATTTATTCAACCTTCGGGCGAGCTACCGAATATCCTTTCAGAATGTGAACGTACCAACGAATACTCCGAAGAAAATAGCAACATTCGAGAACATTGCCAGAGTCTATTTCAAGAGTGAGTTAATCGTATATTACACACCGAGGTGGAAAGTGATTCATTCCTGTCGTGAGATGGGTCAGTTAACCTCGACGCTTTGCGTCGAGGTTAGCTATGATCTCGAGACAGCAATCAAACTTCCTACCGAGGTTTGTATACTATTTTATTTACAACCATCATATTTCTATTAAAATTAATGAATCTTTGTTTCGTTCTGAACATATCTAAAATATTACATTAAACGACAAATTACCAAGAACGCGGTTTTCTCTGAATAATCAAGTTGATATATTGTTACCGTAACTACGGGGTATACAATTGTCACCAATATAAAGAAATGTCAGATGAAGTCAATGAATGACAGATAAAGTCTAGAATAGATAAAATGAGGACGGGAAGTGATGGCGGAAAGTAGAGGTGTGTAATGTGACATTTGCCAACCTTCAATGACCTTAGTAATGACAGCATTACATATATGGCTGTAAATAATAGTATATTACGCAACGAGGAGATCAAGTAGCTTATTACATACGAGCGAAATATTTTGAGGACTTAGCCGTAATTGGCCTTATCCTCGAGTACTGTACTTCTTCTACTACCATCATGTTTGTGCGGTAATTTCTGGTGGTGTACACGAATTTCTTCGTTATCACCCATTTTCAATGATCGACGGGACAGCAAGTCATGAAAGCAAATGTGTAAAAAAATTGCTTGTCGATTCATGGCTATAAATAGATTGAAGGAGAGTTCAAACAGCTAATAAAATATTTTTTCATATGCAGTTTCACACGAAAGGGAAGTCCTGTAATGTTCAAAGAACACCGCTTGAATCAAGGGACAGGAGATACGAATAATAATTCACTTTGAATTTTTGAAGTTCATAAGCCTCAGGAAAAACTTCTCTCGGCAAGGAGTTCCAAAGTTCAGCTGTTCGATTGAAAAAAGATCCCTGAGCAAGAGAGGTTCGACAGGTCTCCAAATTCGCAACAATGGGGTGGGAATTCTATACTCGTCGAGTCATCCGTGTAGATATTGCCAAGGGTGGAACGATTGATAACAATTCAGAAGAGCATCGACCGTGAAAATATCTATAGAAGAGACACAAGTCTCCGACGCTTCTACGATGTTCCAATGAAGTGAGCGACTCTGTGAGCAAAGAATCACCAATGAGACGGATAAAAATAAAATGAGGAACAAAATAAAACAAAACAAGAAGTTTAAACATATGCGTCTTTATGATACAAGAAATAATATAAAATAAGATTAACAACAATAGACGCCATCTTTCATTATTTTGTTTGGAAACTGATAATGCGCATGACCGAAATATTATTTAAACGTTCCGAGTTTCGAATTATTTGATTTTCTTACCTCACAATGACAACCGGAAAATATCATTTACTGATATAATGTTTGCTATATGTAATGGAATCAAAATTCAAAATATCGAAAACCCAACAATTAGGAGGTTAGTTGATGTAGCCACTTTCATGAAGAAAATGTGATATTAACAGAACACAAATTCATTGTCAAAAAAGCTACAACTTGATTGGTTCATTCTAATTTCTTATTTTATTTCAGTCATTTGTATAAACACATGTTATCTGCCCTTATCATTAATGTATTTTAATTATTTCGATATTTTATTTTATCTCATTTTATTTGCTGTTCAAACTCTCCTTCAGTACCAATTGACAAACTGTTGAACTATGAATTTCCAAGAAAAAATATTTTCAATTCGATTTCTCAGAGAATTCAGAGCAAAAATTCGCTGGATTGCACTTTCATGATATCAAATTTGTCAGTATAAATGGCCACATTTCCCATCAATTTCCAAAAAAAATTGGAACCGGCCGCCATTAATTAAAAACACGTGTGTATTCTGAGTTAGCCCATTATCTAACGTCGAATACGTAATGAACGGTTCAAAATAGTGTTAGTAGAAAAAGTATTTTTTCAGAATTGAGTTGAAATATTGCCACTGTACGATAAACATATATACCAAATAATACAAACCAACTTATAGTTCTACTAGCTTTGGCCAGCAACTTCGTCCGCATAGAAGTTGAACCGTTTAATCACACGCCGGTGAAGCATCACATCAGGCTCCCTTTTCTCCAACTTGATTTATTATTATTTTTACTGAATTTTCTGTTCAATCTCAATGAAAAATAGCCTATATCACTCCTAAATATTGCAGCTTTATGTTAGTATAAGAATTTCCATGATCGGATCAGTATTTCCGAAGATTACCGCCTACAAACAAACAAAGTTATAGTCTAAGTCTAAGAAGCCACGACACTTAACCTATAATGATAGGGCTCCCAGAAGAAATACATATTATTCGATATTTCCTTTATTTTCGATAAAAATATGCCTGCCACTACCACGACCAATAGATTTTACGTGTTGTTGATTGTTCAAACAGATGAAATTTTTCGATTTTAATCGAAAAAAACCGTCCGATTGCTGATAAAACCCAATTTAAACGCAAAATCGGTTGCGCGAAGGGGGACTTTCAAACGCTGCTTCCGCCATGTTGTCCACTGTTTGGAAAAGTCAGCACTGCTTTTTCATATAATCCTACCCCTCCCCTGTTTGAGAAAACAATCAAAATATGGGAGACTCATCATTAAAGAAACCTGAAAAAAAAATTGTTGTTGATTTTTTATAGCGTTGACCGGTCCTATACATGACAGCAGTGTCATTTTGTGTTCTACGAATTAAATGACGAATTATATGTATGACTCCTGGGGGCTGTATCAGTATAGATTCAGTATCGTGGCCTCTTAGACTGTTAGAATCGTCACCTCTTCATAATAGTAGATATGGAGAATAACGTGAGTAAATTTGCATATTTTGGTACGTGTTATTATCGTACAATATTTCAATATTTCAGACATTGGATGAGTTCACTTCTTCTAGATGTCACAATTCACGCGAAAATATGATTTCAATTCACGAATAAGAAAAAATGAATTGAAGCCACGAATTACCTCGTGAATTGTTACTCTAGGAAATACACAATTTATCCTGCTCATTCCAAAACGGAACATCAATCGATTTTCTGGGTAGAGTCCAACACAATTTTTCCGTTAACCAGCTACTTCGAACGACAACTTTCAACAGTCGAAACTTGTGCGAGCAATGAATTAACGAGGCCTTACACTTTAAAGTCTGAATTCCAGCACTGTGGTTCCCTAGCAGAGATTGAACCTTGGTTTGCCTCGATGTTACATATCCTTCATTTATTGTTTGGAGAAAATAATTTTTCGAGGAATATTGTTTGATAATATATATTTCATTTCAGATATTTATCAATTTGTCACCCCTTTATTTAAAAAAATGTCTGTAATGAATTTTAATTTTCGTTCCGGAAACAAGAGAACTGGATCACAAATTTGTCGTCTACTATATTTTTTGGCAACTCGAATTTGTTTTTTATAACTCATCTATCAATGAATGAGAAATCGTGATATTTATGGAAAATCAATGATATTTCACTAGCATTTATAGAAAAAAAAATTTCTGATATTTTGACAATTTATCTTATCCGTGATACTTCACTCAAGGACTCACAAGAAGGAAAAGTCAACGATTTATCCCTTTTCTATAGAAAATTATATCATCATTATATCCATGAAATATCATCAATCGTCCATTCCATGGCATTTCCATCACAGTTCGTTGATTCGACTTGTACAGTTTTCCCACACTCTTGTGGTGATCTTGGAAAACTTCCAAATCTCTGTTTCTCTCGCAGAAATCGATTCAATCGTTCTTATAGAAAAATCAAATTTGGAACTTTCAAAACACCGAAGTGAGAACGAATCCGCATCTCCTTTCTTTTGGTTCACGTAATGTTCTCGGAAAACCACAGGTTTTTTTGTAGTTCATAGTTGAGGTAGATTCATACAGCTTCAATTATCAAGTAACAATGAACAAGTAGCGATTAACAATTATCAAGCAGAAAGTAACGAAAAAGAATGCATTCATGCGCCTAAAATTAACAATGATCAAAGCTTGTGGAAGGGGATCAACTTTAACCTCACATAAACTTTTGAGTAGCATTTTTTATTCATTTTTATATACTAGCTTCGTTTGGGAGAGTTGAAGATTGAAATTGAGAATGAAATATCTTTGTTTTGCTAAGAAAGTCCACCAGGATAGCACCTACAGTTTCAATTTCAACTCGCTCACATTTTATGAACAGAAAAACAGTCGCGAAAAACAAATTATTTGAAGGAAAATTTGGTTATGATTATATAATCCGTCATAACCTGCACATTAGAGACACCTATTTAACAATTGAAGTAAGAAAGTTAAAAGTTGGCCAACTCTTACTTAATACTTGTCAATTGATAGTTGATAATTTGGTTGGGTGAATCATCTACAGTAAATTAATCAGTTCAACTCATCATTGATAATTGTTACTTGCTACTTGTTAATTGTTCCTTGATAATTGAAGCTGCATGAATCCACCTTCAATCCAAATAATATCTCTGCATAACGTCTCTAAAGATTGAATAGGTACACTAATCCGTTTCTTAAAGTCCCTCGCGATAGATTTGATATGCAGTCCTCTAATTCCCTTATATCTCTTGGTATATCATTCGAATAATCCCTTTTGTCAACGAAATCAAAGCAAAGCAAATGCATAAATCACCAGGAGCAAAAGAATCAAACGAGATGGGACGTAAGTTCGTGTATATGACGAACGATATAGAAACAATAAGCGACATTAATAATTATAGCCCCGACTTCAAAGGCGACTTTAGCGTGCTACCCAGTCATTCGCCCAACGTTTTCTGTGGAATCCAACCGAAATCCCTTCTAAGTTCTTCGCGAGACTGGCTCGCTGGAAAGTTCTGAGATCCCCGACGATCGAGGAACGTGAAGAGCATTCTCAAAAGACGACGCCATTAGAAATAACACCACTGCCGACTGAGTTATATTTATCCCCGTGCTGTTAGTTTGTACCAATAAATAACACATGAATTATTTCGAGGCGAGTAAATATCGTTAATGTCTATTAAAGGAGATCGGTTGGAGGAATTTCAGCTGTTATTTGGTTCATCAATCTTTCAGAGTTTTATAATTAAGAGCAACGCATTGCATTTCTCCAGTGCAAAAACTGTAATATTGGTTTGAAAACGAATCATCTGATGAAAAATATATGTAACTCATCATTTTCTTGAAAACAATAACAGTTTGTGTTATCAGAATTTCCATGTTCTTGAACGTGGTATTCACAAATACAATACCAGACAGCTTTTTCCGTCTTTTTCCGGATTTGACTAGATTCAACCAAAAACTCAAACTCCGATACACATTTCTCTATTCTTTGTAGTAGTTTGGCTTTCAACCTACCACAATCTAAAAAAAAAAATATTTGTTATCTGTCGAAGATCTGCGATTCGTCATAACATTTTGTCTTTCAACCGGGCCAGGTGCGATTCATATTATATAAAGTGAACTATCTCATAAAGATGCAATTTTCCTCATACAGCATGATGAAACCAGATTCTTTCAATATTTGTTTCATTTTATTGCTTTTTCTTGTCAACATTTTAGTGTCATTCCATTTTACTGTGTGATCTCCATTGGCACTGAGAATTTGTTCTGATAATTTAGAACCACAAACCTCTCAGTTCTTGCTGTACATCCTGTGTTCACTCCTTCACACTTCCAGAGGTCTTGATGTTTCATCGATATATTTTGACCTCATGAACAAGGGATTTGTTTTCTGTTGTGTTATTTGGCTTAGTATGTGTCAGTATCGAACGTAGTTTTTGTTTGAATGTTGTCGATCAGTTTCATCTTTCCAGACAATCGATGAACATAAGGTATAATGTTTGTTGCAGGTTTTGTCACGGTGGGATGTTTCCATTTTCGATTTCCGTCAATGTTTATCCATAAAATGGCCTGGATATACATTTTCTTCCAATACTTTCATTATGTTGTATGTTTATCTCTTCTCCCAATTAATTTCATACTATTTTTGTTCTATCATAAAGAAATTTCACTATACCTTTTTTGACACTTGTGTGGTGGTTTGAGTTATAGTTATATACGTGTTGGTATGTTTTCTTTCGAATTACACTTGTGTCTAGATGACATGTCGAGTGTTCATTGTTATTTTATATTTTTACAGTACTACAAGAACAATTTTGAATACTTATTTTTACGATAAATTGTGTACTTTTTATATTCATAAACATATCAATTGACAAAAAATGCGAAAATGTGATGTTAGAATGCTTACGCAAGTGTGTATTTACATATAATATGCGTATATATGTGCATAAATATAGGAATATGAAATGTGTTTTCGTAGAAATGGTTACCAATATTCCCATGATTAAGAAATTTCACTATACTTTTTTTGACGCTTGTGTGGTGGTTTGAGTTGTGATGTAGAGTGTAGATAGATACCTGTTGGTAAGTTTTCTTTTAATTACACTTGTGTCTACATGACGTGTCGATTTCTTCATCCTAACGTCTAGAAACGAGAGTTTTATATTTCTGCAGTACTACAGGAACAATCTTAAATAATTATTTTCACGATACATTGAGTACTACTTATATTCATAAATATATACATTGACAATAAAGTGGAAAATGCGATCTTAGAATGCTTACCCAAGTACGCATATACATGTAATAAGTATAAGTGGGATTTTTTAAATTGTTAGATTTGTATTGTTTTGTATTGTTATTGAATCTATTGTATTGTATTGAACTATTTGAATCCAACACCAAATAAATGTCCGAAATGAGTCATATATTTTGATCTCATGAACAAGGGATTTGATAAATACAATTGTTTGTGTTTTCTGTTGTGTTATTTGGTTTAGTATTTGTTAGTATTGAACGTAAAGTATTATGTTGTTCTAACATTATACCTGTTGCTGACCAGTTTTATTTTCTCAGACAATTGATGAACATAAGGTATATTGTTTTTACAGGTTTTGTATTTTGTGTAGGTGGTACATCTTCACCGTGGGGTTTCCATTTTCCATTTTTATCAATCTTTTTCCTTAGAATTGCCTTGATATACATTTTCTTCCAATACGTTTATTATGAAGTTCATGTCTTTTTCCAGTAAATTGCCTACTATTTTTGTAATATTTTATCATAACGTCTAGAAACGAGTCTTCATTGTTATTTTATATTTCCACAGTACAACAGGAACAATTTTAAGTAATTATTCTCAATTGAGTACTTTTTATATTCATAAATATATACATTGATAATATATGCTAAAATGTAATTTTAGAATGCTTACGCAAGTAGGCATATACATGTAATATGCGTATATATGTGCATAAATATAGGAAAATGAAATGTGTTTTCTTAGAAAAGGTTTTCAATATTGTTGAGAAAAATTTTCATACCTCAACAACACGGATAAGTCTGTCCCAAAAATTTCTAATCCGAGCATTTGCTCAAACTTCATGGAAACTATCTACGTTAATGTTCAATGTTCAGGAAGAATGAAGTCGAATGAGTTTGAATGTGTTTCTTAGTGACCACTGTAACGAAAGATATTTCTGTAACATTTTGAAATTTGAATGTTTTTGGAATGCAATGTGTTCACAGTCATCATAGTAATTGAGATTAGTTTTCTAAAATTGTTAGATTTGTATCATGGAACTATTTTCATCTAACACCAAATAAATGTTCGAAATTAATCATTCTTCACTTCAATGATTATATGAGATTCATGTGTGAATCCATTAGAAAACCCTTTCTGTTGTTTTTAAATTGTTTTAATTTTACTCTTTTCATAGCAGTAATTTCAATTTTTTCATTCGGAGAAGGAAAAAACAAAAAATAATTCATCAAATGTGATATTCATTGTACGACTGAATAAATTTGTTTTACTTTCTAAAACTGAACAAAAAACTGAACAATAAGTATTCCATTTTATTACTGATTATGAAAAACTTCAATGGCTTCCCTCGTAGTTCACCTACACTTGAAAATATCAACAATTGCACGAAAAATTGACGATTCATAAGAACATTCTCTTTTTCTCGCGTACTAGCGTTTATTTTGATTCCGGCGAGGTGGATAAAATTGGGTTTAGTTAAATTGACGACGCCGTAAACATGCCAAAATGTGCAGGAGATTTAATTTACAGTTTGATTTCGGCCATAAAGTTCGTTGCGTGTTGATATTCGGAAAGTAAATATTTCGCGCCGTTCCCTGCGGTATACCATAAATTTATGGGCCAAGACAAATGCGGATCGTTATCGAATTTGCACCGCGCTCTTGATGCAGTCGACGTTCGGTTTTGTCTGTGTATCAATGCGAAATTTGTTGGCCCGTTGCAATTGTCGAGGTTTATTTTTTCGCATCCTATGAATCCATAAAATTTCCATTGATTACTGAAAGGTGTAGTATGAGAGATGTTATTCCTCAAAACAACGGTATTCAACCGAATAATAACTTTCATTTGTTGAAATTAAATGCAACATGACTTGGCCAATAGCCAAATCCCCTTCGCTTTTACTAATTGTTTGTAGTATTTTTCGTGAATTCAGAGTTTCTGTGTAGAATAAATTATCTCATGGACCCTGAATGGTTCGAAGCTTCATCAGTCATTTGTTTTTGGCAAAGGCAGAATACGAGGAGTTCGAACGATTTCCCCGACTCTCAAACCTAATACAGGGGTTTCTTACCCAGGACCATAATTCTCATCTGTTTTTTCGAGCCGGAAATATTGCAAATTATTTACGATTACTGCTTTGCGATTATAGTTGGGCCCTTCTACACTTGTATAGATTCAAATATAAATTCTTATTGTGGTAGGTTACAATACCCAGAAAACTACAAAAATTGAAATGTTATCTGTAATGTTATATCGGACTGTCAATGAACAGTGTACTTACAAGTGTTTTGTTCTTTCATTATTTTTACATTGTTCTATCTTTGACTTATCAGTTCAGTCTAAATTGGTGTATGATCAATAAATAAATGTCTATCTATCTATCAACTTGAAAACTATTTTTGAATAATTTCTCCACATTATCAAAAATACTCATTGGTATGCTTGAAGACAGACTTCAAATCAAATATTCTAAATGAACAATTTGTTCAGGCCAGCCTCAACTCACCGACACTGTAGATTGACAGACTAACACCACCCATCAGAAAGCAACTACTCCCCTCGCTAATACCACGAAGGGCATTGTATAACATTCGACGGGTGTTAGCGCAGGATTCTTCACAGAAGAAATTCCTGCATATGCTCTTGGCGATACAACTGCCAGAATTAATTTTCAATTATTGGGTCGGGTCACACTTGCAGACCGGTTTCGAGCTATTTGACCTCTCATCAGTGCCATCATCAACGTCCACATACGGGCAGAATGCGCAACGACGGCTATTATGATCGTTTTTTGTATCAGCCTAGGTCTAAGGAAGATACTCTGTTCGAATATGATTTTTTATTGAGAAAATTCATCTACTTCTGTAAATGATGGGCACTGCCTTGCACTGACGAGGGGCCAAACCGGTCCACAAGCGTGACCCGTCCAATAATTGAAAATTAATTCTGGCAGTTGTATCGCCATGAGCATAGGCGGGAATTATTTATATATATATATATATATATGATCCTCTGAATGATAATTCTCACAACGTTTCGGCAAAGTCTCATTTGCCATCTTCTAGGTGATGTCTAGAGTTTCGATCCGAACTCGAGTTCAGAGGATCAAAACCACAGAACACGGAATGAAACCCGAAAAAACAACGCATCATACTTCGTCCGTGAGAATCTTCATGCTAGCATATATATATATATATATATATATATATATATATATATATATATATATATATATATATATATATATATATATATATATATACATCCAGCTATCTTTCTGGCGTCTTTTCACAACTCAATCTCTGAGCGTCCGTCATGTAGTTCTCAAGAAACCTGTAGTTGTACAGATGAATATTTTCAAGATTCATACACGACGTGTCATGGAAACTGTTTGGACTTTGTTTTTCGACTATAAATAATTGGAATTTTCATTTGTCCATTCCTTAGCGTCCTTTCATGGAGCCCCCTCTCAGCGTCCAATATATTCAAGAATTTCCGCTAGCTGGCGTCCACTTTATATATTTTACTTTCGTCCTTCCGATTCGTAAGCGCCCGGCGATGATGCCAGATTAAACCATAACGGCAATAGGTAACTTTAAGATGCTACTCGTGGGATGACTTTCTGAGCTCTGATATTTTGCTTTGATACTTTTTTAATTTCACTATGTACTTGTTATTTTTATCTATACACTCATATGTGAGTTGTTAAATATATACAATTTATGTAAAACTGACTTTTTCCACAGCTTATAAACATCAGTATTAATTGCCACACTACCTGTGGTCATGTTGTTCGTTATTTAGCTTTGAATTAAGCTTACTCAATACCAGTCCCTACAAGAAATTATATATTTTTCTCTCAACATTACTAAATCATGACATGACCACATATCTGGAAAATGGCCCTAAGAATCACATTCCAACTTATAAAAAATAAATAAATATATTAAGAAAAATTTATTTGTGGAGATACTCTGTTATAAAAGGGTACACGGCAAAGTGTTCACTTGTGTTTGTAATGAGCAGCCAAAATGTATATTGAGAGGGGGGCCAAACATATACAGTGTCATCCCCAAAGTATGCACCATATGGGAAACTTATTTATTGAAGGGTTTTTCGACAAAAAGTTATTCCTGATAAGAGTTTGTGTATCCCCTGAAACTAAATATGCACCAACAAAATACAGTAAAACAAACGTAATATACGAGGAGCCTTCAAATATTTTATTTCGAGACAAGAGTATTTTGAAAAATCTCGGAAAATGTTGTTTGGAAAAGTTGTTCAGCATCAAAAAATACATCCAGATTCGAAGGCATGGCCATCTAAGTGAAGTTTTACTTTTTTACCCATTTTGTTCATAACTATTTTGGACAAGAAAATCTCCAGAAAATCAATGAGTTTTTTCCAAAATACCTATTTTATTTTGACGTTTTGTGACTTGATATTATCGAATATTAAGTTATTGTTAGAATACTGTATAATTTTCAGTAACATTCGGTGTCAACAAAAAATAAAAATAACCTTGCACCAAAAACTTAAAAAATTATTTAACTCTTCAAAAAAATTGACTGTGGTTAACACCTTACTTGTGTGATTTGTAATATTACAGCCTTCTGAAATAAACCGTGGTATACAGGATGCTGTCTATTTATCGTTTTAACAAATTTTTGTTTTCGTAGTCCCCATTTGAGAAAAGTGGGTAAAAAATTAAACTTCACTCAGATGGCCATGCCTTCAAACCTAGATGTATTTTTTGATGCTGAACAACTTTTCCAATTAACCTTTCCCGAGATTTTTCAGAATAAGAGTACTTTACTATTGTCTCAAAATCAAATATTTGAAGGCTCCTCGTATATAACGTCTGTTTTACCGTATTTTGTTGGTGCATATTCGGTTTCAGGGGATGCACAAACTTTTATCAGGAATAACTTTTTGTCGAAAGACCCTTAATAAATGAGTTTCCCATATGGTGCATACTTTGGGGATGACACTGTATAGGGCTAGAATTGGTAGTCTTTTTTAATTAAAAGAGGTTACTACAGTTGCCACTGTACGGATGGATATAATAATGACTGCAAAAAAAATTTTCATACCCGAAAACAGACGTAGCAACTTATCGCACCAAAAAAAATCATGCAACTCGAAAAACCTGTATGAATACATGCAATTTTCTGAAGTTTTAGGTATGAGTTTTACAACAACAGCAACAAAAGCATAACCAAACCTTTCCCTAAATGGAGCGTTAGGCGTTAGCACTCGAATCATTCAGAAAGAAGTAAATGAAATGATAACTCTTCAAATAAGATATTTCTCGTTCAGAAAATATCGAATTTCAAAATTTCAACACTACCTTTGACGAAAAATGCAAGAACCGAATTTATTTCACCTAAATACTGACCGTTTTATTCCAATTAATTTATTCGAGAGGTTTCTTTGTTTTTTAATGCTGTGCATATCCTTCGCATTTTTTTTTTTTTAATTTTTAGAGTGATGTAAATTTGCTACTGTTATCGCAGACTTCCATTGTCTGAGTTGTTAGTATTAGCACGACGCGACGTTTCAATCGATTCCGATCGTTATTGAGTATACTGACTGACCACCTGAGTTAATAAGACAACATTCATAGGGCTTGAGATTATTTGCAGAACTCCCTGTTTTTCTGATGGGACCCTACCTAGCTTGGTATTATTCAATAACAGGTAATTTTCATCGTGTGTCCTGTATCTGGATTCACTACAAATTGCCATCGACTCATTTATAACAAATGTCATAGAGAATGATCCTGCATGTGATGCACAAGAAATGTTTTTTCACAAAATGGAGCTCTCCCCCATTACTTGCTGAATGTACGCAATTACAAATATCATATAGAATGACAAATATCATAGAGAATGACCCTGCATGTGATGCACAAGAAATATTTTTCCACAAAACGGAGCTCCCCCCATTACTTGCTGAATGTACGCAATTACTCGAATGGCACGTTTCCAGGTCCCTGGGTAAACGAAGGGGTGCAACTGAGTGGCCCTCTTGGTCGCCCGACTTGAGTCTTTTAGTTTTTTTTGAGCATATAAAACCAAAGTTCACAGCACTCCGAAAGATCCAAAGATAAGCGTTCAACAGTGTGCACATTCACTTAACTAATACGGTATGTTTTTGAGTTGAATTTTAATTTTTTTGTCAAAAATTGTCCTTCTGACGTGTATTCGGATATTATCGAAATTAATTTTCCAGCCTCTAATGCCTTGCGATATATTTTCGATGAGCCACCCTGTATATGACATTACATCGCGTATCCGGAATGAAAAACAAATGGTTTTCAAACCAATTTTTTTTACCATCATGTATCAAAAATACCGATTATGAATTATTTCGATTCATTCAATTCATGGGGGCTAGTTGATGAATGATCTATTACACAATCCATAGAGGTTGTAAATAACGAATTGAAATTAATTTTTTGTTCTCCCTGTTGTGAGGTTCAAACCAAATAGTTGTAAAGGATATTGGACACACACGACATCCCATCACCACTCTGGCATGATATCCTTAAAGGAAAAGCCATCTGTATCACTACTTTTGTTCGGGTTTGGAGGTCGTCGTTTTTTGGAATTTCTTCCTGACGTTTTGCTGGCGCGAGTGGCTAGCCTTTGAAGAAGCTAGGAATGGTGTGGTTTCCCGCGAAAACCTGAAATCGGTTTATCAAATATCACTCACTCTTCACTCAACGAATGTTTGTCAACAAATACTGCACTTTTTAAAACACGCTGCCTTCTGAAATCAGCCCCTATTCAGCGTTGCCTCTTCTTCAGAAATTGAAAGACGCTTGGAAATCGACGGTCCGAAAGTAATATATACCTTTCAATGAATATTCAGAAATGCTCCTTGCGTCGCTGGCGGCAAACCTGATGAACTAATAATATACAAAAGTATTCGAAAAATTTGCACAACTATCAAGAAGGCGTCCAACGAATTTTCAAATATGTGAACTACTCTGGTGCTCTGAGTTCAGATTCAACACAGTTTCTTTAGAGCGTCCATATATGGACGCTCTGTTGGAGCCGGACGCTTGGAAGATAGTAATTTGTTAATGTACGGACGCTCGGTAGATAGTGGTATGCTTATATATATATATATATATATATAGGTCTTGCTGTAGTGAGGTTGCAGTCAAAAAAAGGGGCTAAATTTACAAAGAAAACTCTTTGTTATACGTCGAGCTTTCGGTAATGTTTATTACCTTCTTCGGGACAACTATAAAATGATTGATTACAATATATATAAGTTATTTTATAAATGGAGTACTTACTAACGTGAGATTGAAATGAAATTGGATCAGAACAAACAGAAAATACATGAATGAAATGAAATGACAATGACAATGACAAGTTTACTCAATCAATCATTGTCATTGTCATTTCATTTCATTCATGTATTTTCTGTTTGTTCTGATCCAATTTCATTTCAATCTCACGTTAGTAAGTACTCCATTTATAAAATAACTTATATATATTGTAATCAATCATTTTATAGTTGTCCCGAAGAAGGTAATAAACATTACCGAAAGCTCGACGTATAACAAAGAGTTTTCTTTGCCCCTTTTTTTGACTGCAACCTCACTACAGCAAGACCTATACTCGAACCAGTCACGAAATTGTTATTCTATATATATATATATATATATATATATATATATATATATATATATATATATATATATATATATATATAGATATATATATATATATGTATATATATATTTCCCCATTAGACAGTTTCGTCGATATCTTTACGAACGGAAGCCATTCAGAGTTGAATATGAAACAGAGATATACAAGCTTTGAAACTCCACCAACCAGATTACCAGACCAGCCTTGATTTCGAGATCGTGGGGTGGTATCTATACGATTTGATTGATCAAATTTGTTGTTGAATATTTTCTTGCCATTTCATTAATACCTTCGTATTTTTTATTTGCTTTTATCAATGTGTTTTTTGTTCCTTCCATTGACGATTTTCACTAGATCAGGTTTTATATCTGTTGTACCATTACCCAATCCTCACATGCGAATGGATAAAAAGCCCGAACAATGATGATTTCGGAGCATATCTCTTGGTTTCGTCGTGGAAATATATATTCAAAATCCGAATAATCCGACATGCTCTACCAGCAATCGTATATCTCCGTTGTATTATCTTCCGGGCCGTTTCCACCTGCGATGACCCCATCACGGGCATTCTGCGACATTTTATCACGGCCATTCAAAACACATCGTCCGTGCGGATAGATACTGAAGGAACATTCGTATCCTTTCTGTCCCGGTTGCCATTTTATTCGGGAAAGGAATTCGGGACGGCACAATACGACGGATATTCGCGAAGGTTCGCGCTGAAAGATTAACCGATTCGGTAGTGGGTTGGAATAATGGGGCCTCTTGGAGTGTATTCCTTCGGTTGATATTTCAGGAATTCCAGGAAAGGAAAGGAGATCGAATTGTTCATTACTTCAAATTCGATTTTCGATAACTGATTGGATAATTCCGTTCATACTGTTTTTTTAATGCAGATTCACACGAAAGGAAAACCCTGTAATTTTCAGAGAACACCGCGTTAATCAAGGGACAGGAGATACAAATTAACATCAATTTTGAATTTCTGAAGTTAGTAAGCCTCACGGAAAACTCCTTTCGGTAAGGAGTTCCAGAGCTCGGCTGTTCTATTGAAAAAAAATTCCTGAACAAGAGACGTTCGACAGGTCTCCAAATTCGCAAGGAATGGGGGGGGGGGGGAATCTGTACTCGTCGAGTCATCCGTGTAGATATTGCCAAGGGTGGAATGACTGATAATAATTCTGAAGAGCACCGTCCGTGAAAATATCTATAGAAGGGACACAAGTCTCCGACCCTTCTACGATGCTCCAATGAAGTGAGCGAGTCTGTGAGCGAAGAATCACCATTCATTCTCACCCAAAATGATAAAATAAACACGGAAATAAGTCATATAAATCATATAAATTGAACTGCACATAAACATGATACCGGTTACTTTTTCAATATATATAAGGGTAATTTGTGTTTTGTTATGGTAGAAACATGATGAAAACATTATTTAAGGGAAGGTTTACCATTTGAATCGTATTTTCAACATGAAAACTATTCTTCTTTCAACTTGATATTATAGCCGAAGTTCAACGATTTTAATGTGCTGATCAATGCTCGAAATGTGCCAGAATTCACTATATCATCGTTTATGTATTGATTTTTTCCCTTCGTGATCAGAAGTTTCTTCTTCGTTCTGTAATTTCCGGATAGTTGAATTGAAGAGTTTCTTGTCTGATAGGTATCTGTATATGGTTGTTGATGGAGTTTCATCTGATATCCTTCCAATAAATGCAGGTGTTCTGTTCTGGTGCTCACTTTGTTTCTGCTCCATGTCAATGATTTGCTCGAGAAAACAACTTGTTCAGTGCATTGTTTTGCAAACGACAGTACTATTCATACTTGTTTCTCTTCCAGGGTCCCCATATCAGCTCGAGAACCAAAAACTTGAAGAAACGTTCACGTCAATAAAATGACGATGAATTTGTAAAAATAATAGGATGGGGTAACATGAACTTGGTGGAATTCAATGCTGGGAAAACCCAGGTATGTCTATTCTCAAAGAAAGCTGATCTATCATCATCTAGTATTCAGATATCAGGTGCGAATATTCCTACAAAGTCATGTATCTCGATGCTAGGAATTACGATCAGTTATAATCTCTCATAGGAAAACCATATGAGATCGATCGCTGAAGGTGCTTTCCAGAAACTTGGATTTCTATATCGCGTGAAGAAATACTTCACTTCTCGACAGCTTCTAATGATCTGCAACGATCAGATACGATCTGTCTTGGAATATAGTTCTCATGTGTGGAGTTCAGCACCAAAGCATTCATTGAGGCTTCTCGATTCTATTCAGAGAAAAGCAATTCGTCTTGTTGGTGATTTTCCGCTCACTGATTCGCTGACTTCATTGGAACATCGTAGCATCTTCAATAGATATTTTCACGGTCAGTGCTCTTCTGAATTGTTATCAATCATTCCACCCTTGGCAATATCTACACGGATGACCCGGCGAGTACATAATTCATACCTTTTTCTGTGAGCTTAGAGACCTGTCGAACCTCTCTTGCTCATGGATCTTTTTTCAGTAGAACAGCTGAACTTTGGAACTCCTTGCCGTGAGTGTTTTTTTCCAGGCTTACAAAATTCAAAAATTCAAAGTTAATGTTAATTCATATCTCCTGTCCCTCTATTCACGCGATGTTCTTCGAACAATACAGGGCTTTCCTTTCGTGTGAATCTACATATAAAAAAAGTTACCGATGTAGTAACGGATATTTGCTACTTGAGATTTTCTATTTGGTGTTCGTGCAGGTGATGCAGTTGTTATAATATTCGCCACTTGATGCATCAAAATAGCAGTATTGGCTTTTCAAGAAGTGTCTACCCCATTGAATAATTCATGTAATTTTTTGTGTATTTGATGTCTATGAATATTTCAGGCAATTTCAAAGCATTTTCTTACTGAATCTCTTTATTATAATTTCTAAACCTAATTCTTGCTCGACAAGAAGGGTCCATTCATCAATTAATATTTTCAAAGTGAAAACAATGCCAATAGTATTTATGGGTTGAACGGTGTGTTTCGAGTTTCTTGCTGAAAATTTTACTGAAATCAGCGGGAGATGCCTGGAAATGAATTGAATTTTCAGTATTCAGTTTTACTCTGTTAAAGTTCAATTTTGCATTTCTTTTGGTGTTCTTTGATGACGAGTAACGGCCCAAGCAATCGTCCGTCGTCTAAACGGGGGACTGTCGGTTCAGTCCAAAAATAATATAGCTTATACAAGAGATTCTGTGATTGGTATACTCAATTGTATACAAATCTTTTTTGTTATAGCTCATCAGGTAAACAGAAGGAAGCATCTAAGTCTGCTAGAGCTGAAAAATATTTCCCTCGTCTCACTTGCAGATACAGTATTTTCGATAATTACACGAATGTAGTTCAAAGTTGTCATAATTTCTCGAATGTTGGCTATATGGTGAAAATTGCTGAATTTCTCAACCCGAGATGGGTTCAAAAAATGTGCTGATTTTGAAAAATTATTGGCAAGTCGGTTATGTATATACGTACGATAAGGTTACGATGTTGACAATATTTTCCCGACTTCAAGTCTTATCGTGACAGCTTCATTTTTCAAGGGAGTTTCCCAGTAACGCCCTACTAAATCCAAACAACCCTTTTTCATTGATAAGAACTTCTACGAAAAGAACTTCATTAAATGCAACACCGAATATCCCCAACTAAAATATACTCTACTTATTCAATATCATGTCTGACTGAACTCTACCTGTAGCTCTATGAACAATATCGAGGTAGAATCATTGAGAAATTTAAGAGACAAGCGAGTACCTAAGTTCCAGCAGATTCAATTCGGCCAAATTTCGGAAATTATATTTTCCACAGTTGCGCTTGTACCACATTTTCATTTATAATATCATTGGTGACTTCATACCGCTCAATTAGATGACTTAGGGCCAATATATACATCTCTGTTTTAATTTTAGCCCTTTATTCATTTGAAGATGAAGTTCAATTTAGACGTTTATGTATTTGAAGAACTGGTCTATTTCATCTCCCCTTCAATCTTGAGAATGTTACTCAGGCATCATATTATGAATAACAACCTTATTCCTTGAAATAAAGTGTGGAACTATCATTCAAGGATTCACGACTAAGATAAAGATGAATGAATTGGCCCTTGAAAATGAAAATCTGACAGGAGGCGGTATAGGAATTCAAAATCAACTGGATTCAGAATATTGCAAGAACTAAAAGCTTTTCTCTTCATTCCTATGGGAGTGAAAACCCAAAAATGGATTCCAGAACTGGATTCAGAATGTTTCCTAAACTCAACCGTATATGCAATAATTCCTTCCTTCCACTTGTTTCCATCATGCTCTATCATATGTATTACAGATGGCTTGTAATGAAACAAATAGAGAAAAATTATTTATTTTATACCTTGTCATACATATATTCTTATTCTGTTGAAAAATTGTATAAGAATCATCTCACTAAATCACTGAACTGAAAAACCTGATGCAATCATATTTCCTCACCATAATTAAAATGAATTGCATAACTTTTCAGTTTCGAATCAATGCAATTTCTAAGTGGCTCATGAATCAATTGGACACAGAAGCTGATTTATCTGTTTCTCAGTTGAAAATTAAATACCATTACCTTCATGCAATTAATTCTAAAATGCAGAAACCCTATAGAATTGCATCGCGTTATTTATGAGTATATGCAGTGCATGTTTCATCATGAAAAATTACTTTTCTTTGGTGAGTATTGGAGAAGTCTTGCATTCAATATACTTTGATGAATATTTTCACAATCGTTATCAGCTGGCAATGGTATGAAATGCGCCTCAGATGAAAAATGCAAAACTCCACCCCACGCGTTGTCAATACTTGAAATACAATCCCATTTACACAATTCCATTTACATTTTCACTATTTTATTCTCCTGGCACATTATACTGAATAGTTTCATTCGCTGAAGTAATAATGTATTGACTCATAATGTATTACTCTAACTTTCAAAAACTCCTTGTGCTCTTTAGAAACATGAAGAGGTATTCCTATGATATTACACAGTATAACGATGTATAAGTAACTGTTCCAAGGAAATCATCTATCTCGATTCCCAGTTTACGATCAGTAAGTAACACTGTTTCCTTATAGAATCATGTGAAATCAATAGCTAAGAGACGATTTCGTTTGAAGTACAGATCGACTCTTAACGAAAACACTGTTTTTCTTTGTGTAGTTCACTATAACAATGTGAATTGAATCTGTTGAACTCAATTTAGATATCACCTTTACTTCCACTTATCTGAAATAAAAATATTCTTTTTCTATAGATTTTTCCTTGATTATTGCTTTCGAAATATCATCAGCCTTTGATACACACCAAAGTTTGTAAATATTGTGAGTATGAATATCTTGATGAGTTTGGCAATTCTCTTTTTTCCAGTGGGTATCTATATTGAATAATTATTATTATTATCATTGTCGTGAATTTGCTCAAGCTATTCTCAGTCGAAGACAATATTTTATAAGTTATCGTGGTTTACTAAATATGAGATTAGATCTCTAACGTAACAAAAATCGAAAGAAAATGATCGAAATTGTTCTCAAACTGTTCCGATACCAACCAAAAAGATGGGATTTTCTTTTCAAGCAATGAATATTATTTCCTCTACTAAAAAACATATATTGAAAATGATCACACTAACGGTGTATATTCAGATTCACCGTGATTTTAACCATCACCTATTAACAAAATTCAAGACTTACTTGTTCAAAAGTCTCTGTTGAGAAACCCCAAGTAGCTAAATATGACATATATCTTCCGAAAATTATATGAACCGAATGTTCAGAAGCTATGAAAATAATTACAATAGATTATAATGGTATGTTATTTATAGGAAATGTGTAAAGAGTGACTACAATAACAAACTATCTTGTGAACCCGTTTGTTCATCAGTGAGATTCATTAGGGTGGTTTGATTTATAACCGCTATAAATGAATATAAAAGGATTCGAAACAAAACATAATAATATGATATGAATTTATTTACTCCTTTCGAACTTGGGTTTATGAAATAAACTTTCGAGTCCATGAAGAAAGTCTTTATCTGAACGATTTGAAATGTTCATCCTCCCGTTTATCGGATTTCATTTTTCCATTATTACAAAACATGGAGTTGAATTTTTTTCAGCTACACAAAAAGTGAAACTTGATATTCAGAGAATATCCTAAGAATAAGCAATAGTAAATTTTAACTGTATATGAACATTAATTATGTCGGTTCACAGAATACTCCAAGGCACCGTAGTCGTCAGGTCGATAATGGTGAAACTAATAGAACAATGTTGATTAACTATTGATATTCCGAAGAACCAACGATCATGAACAAACCGCCAATGTTCTTGCAGCCACCGAATAATTCGACAGATTCATCAGAAGAGTATCACCAAAAATATATATTTTTTTCTCTGAATAGAATGCAGAAGTTTCAGTTCAGTTCGTAGCACTCAACTTCATCTACTGGAATATTATTCAAGGATAACCAGTACCTCATGAACATCGAGTGTGGTCAGATTTGAAGTAGTTTCTGGCACGAAACAAGAGACACTTTTTGAGAAGCTCTCATAGAAGGAAACACATATATAGTTAGTTTGAATGAAAGTCCATTTTTGATGGTTGCTTTCCTTAGGTAGATGACAGATGAACAATGCAGGTATTCATCAGAAAATAAAACTCTGTTACTCACGAAACAATCCCAAAGTACGTTTTGTATCAAGTAAGGAAAGAGTGTTTCACAAATATATTATCAATAGGTATTAATAAAGGGCACGGCCCAGCTCTTCAAGTCGATATCTAATAATTCTTGGATTGGTCACCTCATGCAGGAAAAGTCCACGTCGAAGGCCAATATAACTGCAGCAAAATAGCATATCATAGCTCGCAGGCGATATATCAATGTATTTTGAGGATATGCCGTCCTTCGGAGGGGATGTAAAGCCAGCCGACGGTCCCGAGTCCTTGGATATTGGGCAAATAAGCCAACGTTATAAAAAGAAATTCAAATAAAAAGAGTATGGATAAAAATACACCACTTCGTTCACCAAATACGATATCATTCAGTTCAAAAAACACATATCGGAAAAAACTATATATATGAGGATCTGAGTTTAGTGATTCGCAATCATCTCTCCCCCGTAAAAGATGATGGTTATGTAATATATTAGTGAAAATTATTTCCGATAGCTAGATAGTGTTCATCCAGGAAAACATAGATTTGGATTGTTTCCATGTTCTCTCTGTTCGAAACAGAAGAACAAAAGTTTTTTTAATGTGCCTTCAAAGCTATTGAAATTTCGTGTTTAACTTCCTCAACAGGGAAAGGCAGTAAAAATTGTCGTTGAATAAGTATCGCTGTTATTGACATTACTCGATATGCCAATATGCAGACAGAAAGAAAAAATGACTACACCTTTCTGAATCCACACCCCTCACATATTTTCAATCTCAAAATTGAAACCTTCGTATGTTGCAAATAATCTATGATTTAATGAAAATAAACAACATTTATCTCATTGACTTCCCAAGTTATGTATATATTTTTTCCATTTCACAATTTAACATAGAACATTGTTGAAACGTTCACATCGAAATGGAAAATCGGTTCTGTTCCGTTTACATTGACCAAGCCTGTATAGTTTGATGTACGTCTTCAGATAGTGAGACCTCTGCATAACATGCCTGATAGGCCATAGCCTCCTCGACCCACCTACAATCTACGACCTACCAGAGTACCAGAATTGTAAACAATTCCTTCTTCGAAGTCTGATTTATTATTATTGTTTGTTGACTAATATCTCTTTCAATTCGTTCTTGTCCAAGCCGTAAACAAGACCCCGTACATCATCGAAAACACTTCACTTAAAAATGTAACAAAGTATGTGGGTATATCTTTTATACCAGTCGCTCACTCACAGAGGCCTATAACGAGGTGCAATGTGACAACCCTGGCCGATAAATCAAAACCACTTAGGTTCATCTGAAAAATACCACTTGAACAGTCACACAAATCAAATTTTAAATCTGACGCTACATTGTAGGGCTGGCGTGTAGGAGAGAGTACGTGAAATCGATTTGAATATCTCACCAATATGCTCTTTGCCTTTTTTAACTTTATTTATTTTTCATTGCATCGGGAACGTTCATTGAATTAGTAATACTTGTTTTCTTGGATATGCTTTTCTCGAGAGTCCAGATGGATGAATGGTATTCAATGAAATATCTTGATTCTTGATGTACGTCCAATAGTTTGCTTGAATGTGATTGCCAATGTTCAATGTATTTGCATGTTCTCGGAAATATGCTCAGTTTCAATACCCTTGATTCACAAAGATCGAAATCTTTCTGTAGATATTCTATGATAAGTAATTAGATCATTACTTTCCTTCATATCGGCACTATCAATATTGTTTATGAGAGTGACTGAACAAGAAAGCTTAACACTTTGAGAATGGTTGATATATTTGGTGATTTTCTAGATGTTGCATGAATTCTCCTTCTAGAAAAGACTGAAAATGTATTGAGATCAACGAGAGAAACTTGCAAATGCAACCACTTGCTATTAATAAGAGCATTCACACCTAGAACAGTTATCGAAATCGTTTCTCATGTTTTGCCTCAACTACTTATATACCAACTAGAATAGAAATGACTATGTTGAAGGAAAATAGGCAACTTAGGATTTATTATGATATATCCTGTTCTAAGTATTGCCTGATAGTCATTTTCTGTGGTAAAAATGTTCTCGTAATTTCTTGATAACACACAATATTAAGAAGAAATTATTAATTTTTTGAATTGAGGTGGCCTTTACTTGATGGAAATCCATAGTTATTACGCTATAAGGTAGAACAAGATTGAATTTCCACAAAATTTATTGTCTTCGCGACATGTTACAATACACTGTATCTTTATCAAGCGAATGTATTTACACACTAAATTATTCTTTGTTGAAAACTCCTTAAATACATCAGGGCCTACTATAATTATCCCTGATTCCTAGGAATACAACTGATACTGATGATGATTCCTAAACTTATGAAATGATGCTGATTCCTGAAATTATACAATGATACTGATTCCTAGAATTACAACTGATGATGATTATGATATCTGAACATAGTTACTACTTATTAATTGAATGAGTTCAACAAAGGGGAACTATTGAGATCCAATTGATCATTTAGCAGACAATTTGAATTTTTCAGTTTATTGATTTCTAAAAATTCTGAATAATAAAGTCTAATGCCGTTATTTTCAACATGCAGAATTTCGAAATTTTCATCGAAGTCATGGCCTTCCTCCAAAATGTGATTAGCATATGATGAATGAGTTGTTTTCTTTTCATAATTCATACAATGTTCATGTATGCGGCTTTTGAATGGTCTACCTGTCTGGCCAATATATACTTTTGGAGCAAGATCCACAATTCAATTTATAAACTCCCGATTTTTCATCTTTTATTGTTTCATTCAATTTTATTGTTTTATTTTATTTAATTATAGTAGGCCCTGATGTATTTAAGGAGCTTTTAGCAAAGAATAATTTAGTGTTTAAATACATTCGCTTGATAAAGATACAGTGTATCGAAACATGTCGCGAAGACAATAAATTTCGTGGAAATTCAATCGTGTTCTACCTTATTGCGTAATAGTTATTAATTTTTGTTGGAATCTATAGAATTATAGAAGAACTGACTCTCTAGTCCATCACGAAAAGTTGCTTACTGCGAATATCAGTTCTTTTATGTTGACGTCGTCAATTCTGAGTCATATAAGTTGCTGACTGATAGGACCTAGTTCTCTTTCAGAGGAAGTATACCAACATTGAATCAGCACATACCGTGGTCGGTAAACAACTGAAAAAATGAAAGAAATGTTTCAGTTGTTAAGGATCATTCAATATTTAAATATTATTATTGACGGAACGATCAAGTAGAAATTTTCTGTGCTAACATGAATCACTCTCAATCGAAGAATAATCTCATTAATTCAACACATGAATGAATAAGGGGGGAAAAAGAGACTCGACATGGTCATTTTCTAATCAAAATTCATGGGAGGTTCACTCCCTCTAACCTTCCAATCATAGTGGACGAAGTAGTGAAATGAATCGTTCTCAGTTGTTGGTTGGAATAATCACATTTGGTATGTTCCCTTCTAGGGTTCGGATGATATACAATCGATTTGGACAATCAAATCATATTATTTAATTATAGTTTGTTTATGATTTAGAAAGTGTCTTCAAAGATCTAAATGAATTCCGTTCAATATTTTAGTGGAGTGGTTTTCAAATTCAAAGAAAAAATTATAATGGAATCGGAAATCATTATCAAAATTGCAGAATGAGCACACACTTGAAATTTTCCTTATTATAAATAAATAGAACAGATTAGTTTCAGAACTATGAAAATCATTGAAAAGGTAATGTTTGCACGTTGAATGTGCCTTTGCGTATCACTTATAGGTGATAACTTGGAATAATAGTTACTCGGAATTAGAAAGGCCTGATATCGAAAAATGAAAATCATGAAACAGTTAACAGAGAGGAATAATACAGAGAAATTTCCAATATTACAGAACTAGTACTCACTATGAAGTTCAACACTTCATTTAATACCAGCTAACCAAAAGATGATAGATGTAATGAAAACAAAATTAATGTGGAAACGTTATGTTTCGAAGATACTCAGAAGCAGAAAACCAAAAGTTAGAAACTTGCTATTGCTAAACACTATTTCTGGTCCACTTTCACAGTTCCCAAATAATACAGGAATTTTCTCAAGAATAGTTTATGGATTCAAAGTGGTTGGTGGTGTATAAATTTCACGATTGCTATACAACTGAAGTATTTCTGTATTGAAGTGAATAATTTGAAATTGATTGGACCATGGTTTGATCAATGCCCTTTTTTAAACCATTCAATTATAGACAAAAATTTTCTTTGCGGTACCGTAGAGAAGCAATTAGAAGAAAAATTACGCCGTTGTCGTGGTACCGTTTCCATCGCGCACTTATCCATCCCTCTAGCATTTTGAAATAGTATATACTGTTTGAACGTCATTATTTTGTGGTGGATCAATATTTGTTCCCTAGTTTTCTGGGTTTGTAACCTTCCACGATCTGAGAAGATAAGAATTAATATTGGAATCTATACAAGTGTAGAAGGGCAGATTTTTAATCTACCCCTTAAAGTTGCTGCGTCTAATGAAAAACAGTTATTTTTCGATAGAACAAATCCAATTAGTTAGCACCTTCTTTTGCCTATCAAGAAAATAATAAGAACTAATAGATTGATAGATAGATGGATGGAAAGATAGATAGATATATTTATTACCTTGCTTGCCATTTTTACATATGTGAGGTTCGTCAATAAATACAAAAATGAAAAACGTACAGGTTTTGTAAGCAAATTAAAAACATCAGAAATCTACTAGTTATGGATAAATCCACTAGTTATGAAAACATTTAAAAATGAGAGATATATTTCCACTACAGTCACGTTGATTTATGCCAAAATTCCTCAAATTCCGTAATCGTATAGAAAACATTTTTGACAAGTATAGTTTTTAGTTCTATTTCAAATCTATTGAAAGCACAATTTGGTGATTTTTTATATGATATAGGGGAGAATTTTCGATTATATATATTTGAGTGGCTTCGCGTATAATAAGCATGTATATCTGAACACTTTATGAAGACGTCGATGTTTTTATGAATATGTATAAGAATCTTATGTATGTAAATTCCCGTTAGAGTTAAAATCCTATTTTTCTTGAAAGTTTCCCTACAAGATTCTTGATATTCGAGTCCAAAGATAAGTCGTATCAGTTTTTTTTTGAAATATGAAGATACGTGTCCACTCGGTTGCTGTTCCCCAGCATATTAGGTTACAACTAATTGATGAATATGCCAATGCATAGTATACATTTAGCAACTGTTGTTGATCAAGGTAGGCTCTCAGACAAAAAATTGCAAAATATGTCTTATTGAGTGTTTTACTCACATGTTCAATTTGGTTTGACCAAGTTAGTTTCGAGCCTACAAAAGTTCCCAAAAAACGTATGGTATTGCTTGATGTAAAATCAGTGTTGTCTATTTCAACCTTATTATCTTCTACAGGATATTCATTATTGAGATGGACCAATTGAGTTTTTTTTAGATTTACTATTAGACGGTTCATTTCACACCAAAAGGAAAACTGTTGAACGACAGAGGTAATTTTCAGTAGGATCTCTTGGGGAGTTGTGCCAGTTACTATCACAGTTGTGTCGTTTGCATACATGAACAACCTGCCGTCTTCAATGAAATCCGGCAAGTCATTCACTAAGAGAAGAAACAGCAGTGGGCCAAGCACACTACCCTGTGGTGTTCCCAAATCAATTGATAGTTTTTTAGAGATATTGTTCTCTATTTTTACCATCGTTTCTCAATTTTCCGTGAATGTGACCAACCAATCGCATATAGAACCTCTAATGCCTGAAGCATAGAGTTTTGTTTTCAAGAATATTGGATCTAGGGTATCGAATGCCCTTGAGAGGTCGAAAAAAATTCCGGAAACAAAGTGATTTTTATCCAGCTGTTCATGTATGTATTGTACTACGTCTGTGGTGGCACTTTCTACTGAAGAACCTCCGCGAGAGCCATACTGGCAAAAAGAAATAAGATTGAAACGGTCTAAAAAAGACATCAAACGTACATACATAGCTTTTTCCAAGATTTTTGAGATTGGACTTATTACTGATACCCCCCTATAGTTTTTAATTTGCTGAGGGTTACCTTTTTTAAGAATTGGGGTGGTTTTCCATATTTTTAGAAGGGATGGAAACTTCCCGAGTTTCACTAAAGTATTCATAATTACGGTTAAATAAGGACTAAGAAGATCGCTACACTCTTTGATCAGAGAAGTATTCACTTCATCAATGCTTACATATTTTTTTTTATATTTTTGATTATGTTTTGTATTTCTATTTCATTATAGGGTGAGAAATGCATTGTGTTTGATACCATTTTACAAGTTGTGCAAGTAGTGTTGTTTGTATCTTATTATCAATATTTTCTTTGGCAGATGTCGCAAAATATTTCACAAATATATCTGCAATTTCTTTGTTATCTTCAATAATCACATTATTGATGGTAATTGAAATATTTTTTGATTTCACATTTTTCTTATTTAATTTGTTGTTAACTATCTCCCACACTTTTTGCACTTTATTTTCAGATGTATTTAGCATATTAGCATAATATCCTTTTTTCTCCTTTTTCATAACTCTATCAAGATTTTTTTTCTGGTTCTCATAATGTTCTTTAACAGTTGGATCACAAGTAATTTTTTTATACCAATTAAGTTGTCCCACACTTGCAGCCTCCTCTTGTGTACCTGTAGACCACATGAAATATATATATATATATATATATATATATATATATATATATATATATATATATATATATATATATATATATATATATATATATATATATATATATATATATATATATGAAAATACTTATCGTTAACGTTTTGGAAACTAAATCCGTTTCCGTTCTCAAAACTCATATGCAAATTCCTGTTCAAATGCAAATAACTCTTGTGGCAATCTTCGTAATTGCTATTTGTCAAATATTTCAAATCTGACATCGTGCTGAAACTTCGTTCTCGTGCGATATTGCCACCATATATCCACTCTTGTTATACAAACTACTATTATATTAACAAAAATTCAAATCTTCATCGCCTGATGAATAGTTCTACTTATTTTTACCTTCTTGTTGAAAAGTGACAAGTTTTTAAAGAAAGTTCACGCTAAAGGTTGACAATTTGATCAGTGTCTTCTCAACATTATCAGTTTTTCGCGAATATTGACTGTTTTTTTATAGGGATTAGCATTCAATCTTGAGTTCAAAGATCAAAAATGGTCTGAATATTTTCACTTATTATATTTTGAATAATTTTTCTGCATATACATTCTTTCAACTGTTGATAATGTATCAAGATAAACAGTAACTTTGTTTTAATTGTTAGTTAAATGCCTTAATAAAGTTCTCCGGCTTAGGTCTGACTGAAAAACTCTGTTATATTTTTATATTATATTTTTTTTTATATTATATAATTTGCATATAGTTGCTGTTTATTCCACATAAGGCCTAATATAACAGAAAAGAGTTAAGATAAGTGACAGCGTTTGTTTTCGAAAAAATAAAGGAAAAATCAGAAATAAAATCTGAACTTCATATGCCTATCGAGCTGAATTGCTTTATTGATGGAAATACGTATTTAAGTTCTTGATAAAGACTCCATCATTTCAACTACTGTAACATGGAAAGGACTACTTTCAATATTCCAGCGTCCGTTAGTACCACTCCTTGACGGGAAGGAAAAAGCGGAAAGACAGCTGAGGATTTCGATCAAATACCAGTTACTCAAACGCAGGGCTTACTGTCGAGGTTGATATTGTAGTTTTTCTGGTTCAGATTAACTGAATTGCTTACACGGTATTACCCGAAAGGACTATTTTCATATGCATATGTTGCATGTTATTATACATAACTGAAATGAAAAGTTGAATTATGTTCAACCAGTTCTCGCCATTCGTCATACTCAGCTGAATATAAAACAACATCAAAAATAATTCAATAACCAGACCCCACACGACACCGTCCTCGATAATCTTTTCACACGCGAAGTCTTCGTCCCGTCGCGTGCACGCCACTGTACGTCACAGAGGGCGCTGCACTCGAACGGGTTGTGCCTATGTTTTATGTAAAGGAGTCCCATAAATAAGGTCCACTTTAAATCATGCTCGGCTCTGGGCAAGAGAGCTACATCTCTAAACACGGCACCTCTCAGGTGGTCGGAGGTTGGGCCGGTCGGCACGGACTCCATGATGGAGATCGGAAGCAGTGTTGCCAACTGACTTCGTTGACACCGTTCCGTGCTAGGCGAGCGAGGGGATTTGAGTTTTGTAGTACCTACCGCTATCCCAAGTAGCACGAACATATTAGACCAATATTGGTTCAATATTACGGGAATATCAACTTTTTATTGTAAATATCATATTGACCATAAAAAAAATGTGAACATTCGGCGATATTGGATCAATATTCGAAAACAATCGGAGGATATATCATTTTGACTATATTGGTACAATATTGTAAATGATATATCGATAAAAAAGACATATTCGACTGATGTCACTTGATATATTCTGTTTTTATTTTCAGAATTCTTATTTACCAGATAATCAACCTGACAGATCCACTCATTTACCTGTTTCTAACCAAATACTGATCTGGAAAAACTCTTGCTGCAGCGGGGCTTGAACTCACCACCTCTACTATGGGAATATCATTGTCGACCACTATACACTCTATGGCACGAAGAAACTTGTATTAAGAAGGAGTTCGGTGGTATTGTTGTGGTGACTTCAAGTTATGTTCAGGACAACATCAAAATGTTAAAAAGTTCAGTTATTATGGAAATATATTTGAAAAAAAGCACTAGAACCACTGTCATATGTGATGGCGGTTTGGAATATGAAACTTTCTGTGCAGAAAGTTGTGGACGTAATTTTCTGGTGGGTAAAGAAATTGACAACATATCGATATTTCAATTTTCCCACATTTTTTAAAGATGATTCATCATAAATTTTTCATCGCCAATATTGATATCTGTTTGAATATACTAAGTGATTACTCTCAAAATCTCAATAGACCTCTTAGGTTGTGATTCGGAAATGACGATTTGAATATTTCCATTTTACTGCCACCCAATTTCACATTCCAATATTGAAATCTACGTTCCCAAACAATGTTGAATATATAATGGGATTCCAATGTTGAAAATTGGGAATATACAAAATATGGAGACAATATTGAAATATCTTTCTTGTGAAACTGATATCATTCATCATCACCTATATATAATCAATACTGAACCTTACAAAAAGCAGTTGAAATTTATTGTCAATATTGAACCGATTTTCATATTGAAATATCGTTTTTTCAATATTGATTCATATTAGTTCAACATCAATTTTCCAATATATGATATATCTATATTGGACCAATTTGAATTCAGGGTTCAGCCAATATGATGTGCTACTTGGCTACCAGTCTATAACAATTTATTAGATGTCAAATCCAAATTACAGTTTGAAGAGATACTCGACCGATACAAAGAAAAAAATTATAACTTTAAAGAAGTGATATAATATACGAATTGAAATGTGAAGAATGTGATTCAACTCACCTTGGTAGGACTTGCAGACCGTTGAGACTTCGTATAACATAACCATAGCTTCAGCCCCAATAGAAATTCAAAAATTTCCTTTAAGGGTGATACGAAAAACTACAAAATACCCGATTTTCTGAACATATACATACAAGCAATGAAATGCTGAACTATGGCATTTGTCTCAATACTGAAAGTAAATCAAACAGATAGCTCTTTATAGACGTTTGAATAATTATCGAAATAATTTTTGATGATCAATAATAACCAAATATCTCTCTTCCATTGATTTTTATGACTACACCAGCTTGCATTTTGTGCATTCCCCTTCTCAGCTCCCCCCTAATTCTGAGAACTTATTTTTATTTAATTTTTTCAACTTGAATATGTATAGATTCCAATATCAATGTCTATTTTTACGGATTCATATTCAGATCACAAAATAATCAGCGAAAATATTTCACAAAATATAAATTTCGATCATATAATGAATATTTGGTTGAAAAATTATCGTTATGAAAGAACACGAAAATGTGTAAGCTTGTTTTCGTTGAATCCATAATATTTTCTAGAATAGCTACAAATTGTAATCTTTGCACATAACATTTAAAAGGGCATTACTGCTACTGTAATACTCCACTATTCCGTACGTGTCTAGATGCTTTAAATAACGAACTATGTAAATATATTCAAATTGGGCACTGGGGGATAACAACGATTATCCATACACATTCTCGTGAATCGGTTCATTCAGAAAGAGAAAGAACTTACTGAAATTTTCACAATGGCCTTCAGTGTGCTTCTGATGTGTTGTTAATAATTTGTAATGTGTTGTGGATGTTTTATTATTTTTAGGTTTGATTTCGTTCACATGATTCAATGGAAGGCAAAAGTTATATAATATTACGATGTTCAAGATATTACATACGATATTCATACACTAGAACATGAAGTAAATTTTCGGGCAAGTAACAAGTCACTATTTGTGTTTGTCTTCTCTTATGAAATGTCTTATGTTTCAACCCCTCGCATCTAAACTGATTGTTCAATTGTGTTACATCCAGTTCACAGTAACTTTATAGTAACAGTAAGGTTTTCTGACTATATCTCTGTAAATAATGTCTATATCACATCACTCTTGCCTCGTACACATTGCTCCTTCACGCACGCCGCTGGATGTGCCGAAATTCCTTCACGGTTGGCAACACCGATCGAGACAATCCTTTGGATACCTTCACATTATGCTTATTGCGGTGAGGCCTTTGTTTTAATGTCTTTATTTAGATTTTTATTTATTGGACCTATTACACGGATCATTTCCTCTCAAACCACACCTATGATTCACTGGTTCAGCTGTGGCAGGTACGAATTTGAAATGGGTTTTCTGAATTTGGATGATTATATGCCATGAAGATCATTCAAGGTGAATCCGAAAAGCTCGAAAGCACTTTGAATATCGGTAAAATGTGTGAAATCATTGGAAACTAAGGTAAAGCCTCCAGGAATCTCGAACTTTAACAGCTATTATCTAATCCTCCAAGCAGAAAAATCTGATAAAACATTTTATCGAAAGTATTGTTTGAACTCCGTTATTTTGTGGTGGATAAATATTTTTTTCATTGCTTCCTGGTTTTCTAACCAACCACAATCCGAAAAAATAAGAATTAATATTGGAATCTATTCACGTGTAGAAGGGCAGATTTTTAATATACCCCGGTAAGATGCTGCGTCAATTGAAAAACAGTTCCAGATTAAGCCCAACTAGTCAGCAACTTCTCGTATAACTTGAATTTGCCTATCGAAAAAATTACAATAGCCAATATATATGTTTAGTGTCGTGAGCTTTTTCATGCACTAATTCAGATAATGAATGAATTTTAGCAAACAACGCTTGCCAATAACTTTATTCAATGAGTTTTTCTGCTCGTAATTACAAAATTTCTTGACAACAACAAAACGTCAAAGTGACAGTTTTTTAATTGAGTTCTGGTTGTCTTCTCTACGTATTGTGCTGTTGCCAATATGATATTTTCAACTGATTTTCATTATATTATAATACAAAACATCCCGCCCCTCTTGAAAGGCTCACTTTCAAAACAAAGAAACGTCTATAACATTTTGAAGTTCATTGAATATTAGCTTCTAAGGGAAGTGCACAGACTCAACTAGCCGTAACTGGCCGTTTGTATACACCATTTGCAGTTTTCAATTCAACAACTCAAACTATTTTGTCTTTTCCTGGAAACACTTCAGTTATTCTTCCAAGCTTCCAACAGAGCGGAGGTGAATTGTCATCCTTCAGAAGTACCATCGTGCCGACCTCGATATTTTGTTGAGGTTGTCGCCATTTGGATCTTTCTTGCAGACTGCTGATGTACTCATCAGACCATCGCTGCCAGAAGTGCTGCAACTGCTGCTGAATACTTTTAAATTCGAGACCATTATCACCCTTGTCAAACGATTCAAATGATCTGACCTCTTTAACGCCCTCGCATTTCCTCATTGGAGAGCCACTCACTTCCCTACCCCAGGATGACTTGAGGGAAGTTCCTTCCTTCCATTCGGCTTTCCCATCTCAAAAGTATTCAGCAGCAGTTGCAGCACTTCTGGCAGCGATGGTCTAATGAGTACGTCAGCAGTCTGCAAGAAAGATCCAAATGGCGACAACCTCAACAAAATATCAAGGTCGGCACTATGGTACTTCTGAAGGATGACAATTCACCTCCGCTCTGTTGGAAGCTTGGAAGAATAACTGAAGTGTTTCCAGGAAAAGACAAAATAGTTCGAGTTGTTGAATTGAAAACTGCAAATGGTGTATACAAACGGCCAGTTACGAAAGTCTGTGTACATCCCTTAAAAGCTAATATTCAATGAACTTCAAAATGTTATAGACGTTTCTTTGTTTTGAAAGTGAGCCTTTCAAGAGGGGTGGAATGTTTTGTATTATAATATAATGAAAATCAGTTGAAAATATTATACTTGGCAACAGCACAATACGTAGAGAAGACAACCAGAACTAAACATTGAATACGGCTCGAAGGACCAATGTTTAGTGTCGTGAGCTTTTTCATGCACTAATTCAGATAATGAATGAATTTTAGCAAGCAACGCTTGCCAATAACTTTATTCAATGAGTTTTTCTGCTCGTAATTACAAAATTTCTTGACAACAACAAAACGTCAAAGTGACAGTTTTTAAATTGAGTTCTGATTGTCTTCTCTACGTATTGTGCTGTTGCCAAGTATAATATTTTCAACTGATTTTCATTATATTGTAATACAAAACAATATATATGAAAATACGTAAACGTTTCGGAAATTAAATCCGCTTTCATTCTCAAAATTTATATGCAAATTTATTTTCAAATTCAATGGCCCTTCCTCCTGAAGGACGAAATGTTATGTCAGATCTTAAATTTTTGCCAAATGTCAATTGAGAAATTTTTCAACAACAAATATTTGAATTTGAAAAGTAATTTGCATATAAGTTTTGAGAACGGAAGCGGATTTAGTTTCCGAAACGTTAACGATGAGTATTTTCATACATATATTATTTCTTGTACTTTTTTTGATTGACACATTTAAGTTATACGAGAAGTTGCTGACTGGTTGAGCTTGTTCTATCCAATAGGAACTGTTGAGAAGTCTACCCTCACCCCTACACTTGTATAGATTCCAATATTAATAATATTTTTTCAGATTTTGGTAGGTTTGAAACCCAGGAAGCTACCAAGAAAGTTTTAATTCATTCTTGTTAGGGCCGGTTTTTCAATCCACTGTTTTAAAAAACATATCTCTTAGCTTAACAGCAGATTGAAAATCCAGCTGTTAGTGATGAAGATAGGATACCGCCCAATAAAAAGATAATAGATGGTAAATTCACTATTATTTATTTGAATCTGATTTGCAATGTACTCTTCCATCTCTAGTTATTGATGCGAAACTAATATCGAGTGAAAATAATAAATACAAGAGAAATTCAGCAGCAATCAAAATAGAAGCTTAATAATCAAGGTCCTGTATATTATTCATGAAGATTATTTTTGAACCCAATTCCATCGAAGAGAAATATCCACAAAATGAAACAATTTGTCTGCGACTATTGTGCATCATGCAAATGGTAGCAAATGTTGCTTGTTGATTGGTCTTGTCAAACTGAATTGTTTGATGACTGATATTTGACAGATGAAACGAATAATCGCTGTAATACTGTGCTTTGGTTGACTAGACTTTGACTGTTTCATCATTTTTTTGTATTGAAGAAATTGTAATAGTTGTTTATTGTCCATTAAATAGTATGTCATATCATATAGAATGGTTGTCAATAGTACACTAGTATATTTTCGACTCTCTGTACTTCTCAGGTGTCCCAATCGATTTTAAAAATGTATCATTTCAGGGCTACGAATTCAAAATGGTACCCTCATCCAAATGGTATAAAATCATTCTACATTATATTTCGGTTCGAATACAGATTAACCAAATTTTTACCTGAGCGCGCTGTCCTTGTGAATAACCTCCTTCATAATAGTAATCATGCAGGAGTGTTCAGAAAGAATCGGTTTTTTAATTTTCAGAACTGATCGTTTTCATCGTCGTAATGAATAACTCGTTACTTTTGAAGTGGTACGTGTGGTTATAAAAAAAATTTATATTCAATGGAACTCGAATTTTGTGGAGATTAGTTTCTGATTTCAGTTGCTGAAAGATCACAATTAGGTAGCACATAGAGTGATTGAAATTATCGTTATAACAATGCATGGTGTACCTCTAGCGGCAGTCTATAGGTATTTTTATGTGGATGACCAGTTGGTTTATTAGACATTCATTACACGTCAATTTTGATTTCTGTACTATATCCATTCCTACAGAGTGACCTAAACAACGATAGATGCGTAATCAACGCGTGATCGAAACGTGATTAATACATACATTCGCATCTAATGAGTAGAATGAACACGCCTCCTCACTCTGGCCAATCGAAATCAAATGAAATCGACAAGTGGAACCTGCGCGACAGTGTTGGAGTAGTCAGTAAAGTTTTAACGCTTGTTGTATGTACATATATGGTGTTTTGAAGTTTGGAATTTTTAAACTGTCAAGTACTGATACGGCTGAAGAAACTGCGAATATGTAGCCCTACAGTCCACCCAAAAAAGACCAAAAAACTGCACCTTAAAAAATACAATTTCGGTCGTTCCTTAGTGCAACTCTGTACGAGCAGCCTTGTCTGAGTGATCACGTGCACAATGCATGATAATGTTTTGGATCACTCCTTTGCTTGGATGGACAGAGTATGGAGATACTAATTTCGATATTAATCATACCCGAAACTTCACCCCTTTGCGATCAGCAGCTACTCTCCTTTCTTTTTCAATTGCATGAAGGGTCAAATGATTGTCATTTTAAGCTCTTTCATACCTCTATTATCTCTGTTAGTATTTTCAGAATTGGTTCTTTCGGTTTTGAGAAATCAAATGTTGAGCAAGTAATTTAAGAAAAAATAAAACTTCAAAGTTCCTGCTTGAGGAAATGAACTGAATCCGTTTCCGTTCTCAAAACTTATACTCAAATTCCTGTTCAAATGCAAATATCTCTAGTTGGCAATATTCGTAATTGACATTTGTCGAATATTACGAATTTGAAATATATATTAGTTCTTATTATTTTTTTGATAGGCAAAATTTGATTATACGAGAAGTTGGTGACTAATTGAACTTGTTCTATCAAAAAAAAAAATGTTTTTCAATGGATGCAGCAGCTTTTCGGGGTAGATTGAAAATCTGCCCTTCTGAACTTGTATTCATTACTTTTTCTCTCACTTCAACAGGCTATATTTGATTTTGATCAGAGTTTGTACTGTGAGTACGAAAACATTGTGTCAGTTGCCTCATAGACTTTGATCATACCTACCACTGCTGTAGGCGAAGCGTCATATTTGATTTTGTCTTCTGAATTTTCAACTCACTTTTCACAAAGTGTTTAGATTTCCAAACATACAAAAAATGCCTGATTGAACCGTGCTTTTAATTTCCCTGTATAGTGGAATCATCATACATTGATTCGAACGACCATTTCATGTAACCACCTTATGTGGATACTCCCTGTAGATGTCGCCGACTCACTTCTGGGTCAAAAATGAACTGGCTTTCTTTATGTCCGCCATAAATACCGAACAATCCAGACGCAGATTCCGAGATTTCAAGTAGGTAGATAAAGAGCAAGTAATGCTCAACCACAATAAATATCCATTATAATGCAATAAATATCGCACTTATGACTCGTACTCGAAACTCGATTCCGATTTACAACGCTCTCCGCCTCGTATATTTGCAATTAATAAAGTCGAGATTAATATTTTGCCGGTCTGTAAAAATCGATGTTGGGCCGCGTAAATAATGCAAGATCTCGGGACTGCTACTTGCTGGTTGAATTTGAAATGGCGAATTAATGCGTGTCGATGATTTAGGTACAGAACTCTTTCGTGGTCGGGCGGTGTTGAGGCCAATAGGCAACCCTTTATAAGGGCATCATCGATTCATATCTGGGTCAGTTCAAAAAATACTTGAACAAAAATTTTTATTTGGTTGAAAGGATTATTTACAATTGTAGAAAGAAAGACTTCTGATCTACCTCGAATATGTTCTATTAGCTAGCAACTTCTCTTATAACTCAATCAAAAAATTATTTAATATATTCATCTTTTATTGAAAATTACGGTAATATTTTGGAAACCAAATCTGCTTCCGTTTCCATTTTGCTCTTCTTCTCGAACTTCGATAGTTTTCCGAAGCTTTTATCGATTACAATCCTAAGTATTTATTTTTTCCAGATTTTATTGCTACGTATACCGTTTCTTCTTTAAATTGAAAGAAAGAAGTTGAGACTTCGTTGAATCCGATGACAATCCCCATAACTCATTTCAACAATTTCAAACTGATTTGAAATCAATTATTCCTACCATTGTTTATATTTAACCTTCACAATGTTCTGAATTCAACCTCAGCTTGGCAGATAAATTTGCTTATATAGGCCAGTTTTTCATTTTGTCATGTTTTGTATTCTCGTTTGTGAACTGTTGGTACATTTTAGTTTATCTAATAGCTGAGAAAATCAACTGTGAACACATATAATAGGTGTTTTTTATCCTACTATACTTCACAGATATTGCTGGGTTTATACGTCATCAGTTCTTTGCCAAAATGGATTGGATAAGCTGTAGCTCATTCCTAGAATACTTGATATTCTCAGATGTCGTGTCTGGAATTGAATAAGGGTCACTGAGGAAAAAATATGACTCATATGTTCGACCTAAACTGCTTTTATGAAAGAGATTTGGCTCTGTCGGAACTTGAAGAACAAGTTACAAACAGTAGCCTGCAAATTATGCAACATAAGAGTTTTGTGGAAAAAACTGTTTTCACGTTCTGGAATGAGTCCGATATCAACTAGGTCGTTATGCTATTTGTAAATCATCATTCTGTACATTGGTTAAGTGGTAAATGAAATGTATGTAGTAGTGTCTATATAATCAACAAATTAATGAAATGATAGCTGCATTCATACAAAATATTATAAAAGAAAATTATACTTCTTCAAGCGGGATTCGAACCCACGTCTTTCATATTCTAGACGGATGCTCTTACCACTGAGCTATCGAGGACTCTGAGTTCTCTATCGCATATTCAGGAGTCATTCTTCTCAAATTCTAGTGTTGGTTGTTATTATTCAATCGAGAATAAAAAACTCGGTACTCGCTTAGCTTATAACGAGGGGATTTTTCGCTGTTTTACCCAACTTTCATTCATCCAAATAAAGAAAGAACTCATTTGAAAACCTAATTAAATATTTATAATAAGAAAATGAAAAAATATGCTCGAAAATGAATTGACATTGAATAGGTACCGAGAAACAAAAACAAAACACCAAAAACTCTTAATATATTGCTAACCATCAGGATTGTCGAGAAGATGTGCTGCATTCTCAGAAATATTCTGGAACCGTTTCTGAAGAGTGATCAATGAATACTGACTGATTTACTGAATACTGAATAATGAATACCGAATCTTGACCTCCATCAATATTTATAAAGATTCATATGCTGAGGTTGCAAGTTTGCTCCGGTCACCGTACTAAGATGAAATGCTTAGCACGCATCCGTCTGAGTTTGCGAATTTGGAGATTGTTTTATATTCCTTTATCCTGTAATCGTATCAATTTGATGTACTTGTAGTATTAAAATATGGAATTGTAAATACTGAGTGTTTCTGTTTTAGAATATTGAAGTTGAGGTTGAAACATCTCTCAATTCATATATTTGTTTGAATGGATTTGAATGAATTAATGACAACTACTTTCAATATTTGAAAATATATTCATGAAACATTCTGGTAACAATAATACCGCCACCAAGATATAAATTGGTTCGGTATGCATATCTCAACATTCTCTATTCGGACTCCACTTGACCCCATAACATCTAGCATTCCAGAAACAGTTGCCAAGCCGAACACGACATCAAAGAACTCTGACACATCCCGAAACAGTTACGAACACGGCATTGATATGAATGCTGACGCAGCAAAGTGACCTCGTCGTACAAGCTCAAGAGATTCACGGTGGACATTATGTAAAGCGGGTTCAAACAATACAAATCATGGAAGCGCAAGCAGGAATAGTTCTCGCATTCGCCAGCAGCAACCGGCAGGAATAAAAATTATCTCGTGACTGTACCCGCAACTCACAAAGAGTTAGGTGAACAGGAAAGCCGAGTATTTTAAATATTTTATGCGAGAAAATGCAAAGCAGTGCCATTATGCGGCCGCATTTTAAAGTCGCTATCAAGAGTGTGCGTTATGGATATTAATAATCTAGTTAATGGCGTATACTGTGTAATTTAATTATCTGTTTTATATGTTTAAACGATGCTTGAAAGTGAAGTTGGTTACCTTCACCGGAATATTTACGTTTGATGATTCATGGGTCTGATTTACATTGCGGTCTTTTGGGAAAAAATATTGTTGTTATTTTGGTTTTCAATTGATCGATCGTTTTAAGACGAAGAGATTATAATAATATAATATACTGAAGAAATATAGCCAGGCTGCAAAGTTTTGAAATAATTTTTTCACTAGAAAACAACGTTTTCGATCAGAAAAACACATTTGACAATTTAGTGACAAAAAAAATCCTTTTTTTAAATTCACTACCGTACTATATTCTATACGATCATATGACCCTGATACTGAATTTACCTTCGAAACGAATGTTGAACTTGAAAATAGAACTTGAACTGAACTGAAAACTAAGGAAGGAGAAGTGTAATACTGTCAAATATGGATAGTTGTCATTAAATTATTCAAATCCATTCAAACAAATACATGAATTGAGAGATGTTTCCACCTCTTATTCAATATTCTAAAACACTCAGTATTTACAACTCCATATTTCAATACTCCAAGTTCATAGACATCAAATTGATAAATTACAGGATATAGAAATATAAAACAATCTCCAAATTCGCAATCTTGCACTGATGGGAGCTGGGCATTTCACCTTAGTACTGTGACCGGAGCAAACTTGCAATCTCATCATATGAATCTTTATAAATATTGGGGGAGGTCATGATTCGGTATTCAGTATTCAGTAAATCAGTCAGTATTCATTGATCACTCTTCAGAAACTGTTCCAGAACATTTTTGAGAATGCGACACATCTCCTTTTCGACATTCCTGCTGGTTAGCAATATATTGTAAGTTTTTGGTGTTTTTTGGTGTTTTTTGGTATTTCTCATTAGCTATTCAATGTCAGTTCATTTTCGAGCATATATTTTCATTATAAATATTTATTCAAGTTTCCGAATGAGTTCTTCCATTATTTATTAAAAGGTGTTTTTACATCTTAGGCATATATCTTGGGCATATATGTCATTAGTTCTGTGCCAAGATTGATTGGATAAGCTGTACATTTGATGGTTCATGGGGCTGATTCAGATTTACACTGAGACTTTTGGAAAAGAAAATTGTTGTTATTTCAGTATTCCCGTTTTCAGTTCATTTTATTTGCAACTGGAATGTTAGCTGCTTGACTTCAAGCGCCATCAATGATATACTACGGGAAAAACACATAGAGATTTTCCCGATACGATTATGTAATTTTTCATTCTCCACTAATCCCTTCTGAATTAAATTGTTTTATTGTTCGAGACGAAGAGATTTTGGTTATAATGATATAATATAGTAATATAATAAGCCTTTATTCCATATAGGTACGAAAACCCACTTACTGCAAAGAACAACAATAATTATATTTTGAATACAGAAAAATATCTTACAACTAATTAATCTGAATAACAAGAGTATGAAAGTATAAAAACGAGCAAGACATAACATCTCAAGTAAGTTGAACTCCCTAAGGAAATGATTCTTATATAAGATACTGAAAATAATATAACCAAACTGTAAAGTTTCGAAATGATTTTTCCACTAGAAAACAACGTCTTAGATCGCAGAAACACATTTGACATTTCAGTGAGAAAGACAAAAATCCTAATCTTTTCAGTTTCACTACTGTACTATATTCGATACGTTTATGGGACCCTGATATTGAATTTGCCCTTGAAACGAACGATGAATATAAAAATAGAACTTCAACTGAACTGAAAACTGAGAAAGAAGTGTAATACAAATAGAGACTGATATATCTCATAAATGATGATGAGTACCAAATAGTATGTTTCGTAACGAGGATGATAAGTAGCATATTACACACGAGCGAAAAATTGTGCGCATGTGACGTTAGCCGAGTGCGGTTATTCCAGAGTGCACTCAACTAGCCTTATCCTCGAGTTGCGTAGTGTACTTTTTCATTTACTTTGAATTTTTGAAGTTTGTAAGCCTCAGGAAAAACCTCTTTCGGCAAGAAGTTCCAAAGCTTAGCTGTTCTATTGGGAAAAAATTCCCTGAGCAAGAGAGGTTCGACAGGTATCCAAATTCACAACAAAGGGGTGGGAGTTCTGTACTCGTCGAGTCATCCGTGTAGATATTGCCAAGGGTGGAACGATTGATAACGATTCAGAAGAGCGCCGACGGTGAAAATATCTATAGGAGAAAGAAAATTCTCCGACCATTCTACGATGTTCCAATGAAGTGAGCTAGTCTGTGAGCGTAAAATCACCAACAAGACGGATTGGCTTTCTCTGAATAGAATCGAGAAGCCGCAATGAATGTTTTGGTGTCGAACTCCACGTTAGAACTGTATTCCAAGACGTATCTGAGCCTTCATTTTTCACGTTCTTAAAATGCCAATTGACCAATGGAGACGTTCATACACAAAATGTTGAACTAAAAGTGAAGGGTATGAACGCTTCTATTGATTGGCATTGTGGAAACTTTATTGAAGTGAAAGTGAAAGATAAATCGAATGTTAAAGTTCGACCGATGAACCAGGCATGAGAAACTTATTAGGAAAATACTTCTTCCTGCACTTCAAGATATTTCAAACCTAAGTGAATTCATTGAAAAAAAATCTCCGGAAGCTCTCTTAGTCAGCAAAACGCTCATCGAGGGCAAGTGATATCAGTTTGGTTGATCCCTTTGAAAAAATGTTTATGTAACCAGATAACCATCTTCAAACTTTATGAATAAAAATATCGTCAGTACTGTACTCTAGTTTTGTACTCCTGGTAAGATATTCGTAACTGGCAGAAACCGAACATAAGATTCTACCCACTTTTAACGACAATGAAAAGTCAGTTCCGAAAATTGTGGAATGTGTTTTGTGACAACAGTGAGAAACTTATTCATTTCAAAATCTTCACCAGAGGAATGAACTGAGAAAGGATTCTCAGGTTTCAAACAAGTCTTTTTTATTGAAATACCAGGTCGTTCCTATCGTAGAGCGTCAGTCCGGGAAGGGACAGGGCCTGATTCTCAAATGTCTATTACCTTCTGTCGCATGCGATAAAATATCCCCATTTCTTTTCAATGCAAGAATAATCAAAGCGACGCACTGATTTTGTCGCATGCGACATTGAATGTCGACGTTTGAGAATCAGGCCCCAGATCGCGGTTCAAAATCGACAACTACGGAAATATCAATGTACCATCCACGAAAATATAATTCTCAGTCCTGCTGAAATCATCATTATTTAAACATTTTCCCTAATAAAAAGTAAAATATTTTCAATCTAGATAAATAATAATGTAATTGTCAATAGTGTAGGTAGACGAAGTTAAATATTTGGGAACAACGGATAAATCTCTGAACTGGGATAGGCATATTGATAATGTCTGAAGCAAATGAAA
>JAVJAQ010005994.1:0-40431 GCA_032362365.1 Zygogramma bicolorata
ATCCTTCCGGTTGATCCATAAACACTTCTTCATGGAGCTCTCCATGAAGAAATGCTGTTTTCACATCCATCTGGAAACATGATAGATTGAACTCATTCACGACTGCCAGTAAAACTCGAATCGTGATCATATTAGCTACTGGAGCATATGTTTCATGATAATCAAATCCATACTTTTGTAGATACCCTTTTGCCACAAGCCTGGCTTTATATTTTACTACTTCATTGTTTTCATTCACTTTCAATGAGAAAACCCATTTACATGGTATAATTTTATTAGCATTTGACCTCGGTACAAGTGTCCAAGTGTTATTTTCATGAAGTGATTCCAGCTCTTCCATCACTGCATCTTCCCACTGTTTCCTATCCGAACGAGTCTTTATATCGTCAACCGATACAGGTATATCATTCACGAATGGCTCAGTAGAGTTTGCAAAAATCATATCATCCTGAAAATATTCTGAGGATTTTGAAATATAATTTGAAGTTACCTCATAATCTCTCAACCAGAAAGGTGCATGACGTGTTCTAGACGGACGACTCTCGTCTAAACTACGATTCTCGTCTAAACTCGCATTATTATTTTCTTCCCCCTCAGTTAACACATTTTGGTCATCTATTGACTGGAGTATCTCTTCATTTGGATTCGTTGAAACTGCAACATCTGAAAATAATGGATGTATTAATTTTTCGTCACTTTCTGGTTCTATGAAATCTTCTTTATTTTTCAAAATTGTATTACCCTCGTCAAATATTATATCCCTTCCAATTTTCACACACCTGTCTTCCAGACTCCATAAACGATATCCATTTATATTATAACCAATCATAATGCACTTGGTACTTCTTTTATCAAATTTGTTCTTCTGCAACGGTTTTGGTATATGAAGATAAGCTGTACTTCCGAACACTCGTAAATTGTTTAATTTTGGAACTACACCATACCACATTTCAAAGGGCGTTTTACAATTTATATTCGCAGTTGTAGGTAATCTGTTGAGAAGATAGGCAGCTGTACGGATTGCTTCCCCCCAAAAACTCTTCGATAAACCTGAATCTAATAGTATAGCCCTAGATTTATCTAAAAGAGTTCTATTCAATCTTTCAGCATGCCCATTCAATTCGGGCGTATAAGGAACTGTATACTGAATTTGTATACCATTTTCTGAACAATAATTCTGAAATTCGTTCGAAAAATACTCCCCACCTCTGTCACATCTGATATTTATGATAGGTTTGTTAAAATGTGCCTTGGCCATCGCTTCAAATAACTTGAAATTATAAAATACCTCACATTTTGAAGACATTAAATAAACAACACAGAAATGTGTGAAATCATCCATGAAAGTCACAAAATATTTTTTTATTATCCCAAGTTTTTGGATTCACAGGACCGCATACATCAGTATGGATGATTTCCAAAGGGTTTTTGGCCTTGGTACTTGTTGAATTGAAAGGTAATCTATGTAGTTTGGCTATTATACAAATCTCACATTTATTCGATTCTGTCTCATTTTCGAAAAACATATCATCAGCATAGTTTTGTAATTGTTTACAAAACTGATAACTCAAATGACCCAGCCTACGATGCCATAATACACTATCATTTTTTAAACAAATATAAGAATCTGACATACCTGTGTTCACATCAAAAACTACTTCATAAAGAGTGCCTCTACGAATACCTTTGATCAATATTTCATCGCCCATCATAACCATCACCTGCTCCCTGTGGAACTCTATCTTAAAGCCCCTGTTTTCAATTCTTCCAACCGATAATAAGTTTCTTCTGAGTTTTGGCACGTAGATTACATTCCTCAATATGTGCGTTTTGACTTTCCCACATACATAATGCGACACTTTGATATTTCCAACATGAGTGCCTTGCAGTTCTTCACCTTCCTTTGCAACTCCAATTTTCATTGGCTTCTCCAACTCCTCAACATCTTCCAAAGCTCTGAAGTCATTAGTCAGGTGATCTGATGCTCCTGAATCGACACACCATATCATTTTACAAAGTACATTACTGGATTTGGAAATGGAGTTGAAATTATTCACCATGAACGCTACACCATTAACGTTTTGACATTCATCGTCTTGTTTTTGACAACCATCTGACATATTGGCATTATGTCTCCTTTGGAAAGGTTTCTTGTTCCTTTTATTGGGACAATTGTATTGAATGTGGCCTATTTGGTTGCAGCCAAAACATCGAATATGTTCTTTTCCACGTACTTTTGATCCAAATGCAGCTCCATCATAAATATTCGAAGACTGGTTACCTAAATGCTTTCGTTTTGTTTCTTCATCTAAGAGGCGACATTTAACAAAGTCGGTGGTAATTTTTTCTGATGATAATGTCTCAATTGCAGTTACCACAACATTATATGATTCAGGCAAACTCAGCAACAAGATACAAGCTAGAGTTTCTTCATCCAGTTTTCCTCCCGACATTTTCATTTGTCTAGCAAGATCATCAAATTTCACAATATGATTCTCCATCGTTTCATTCTCGTTATATTTCATTGTTAACAACTTTTTCAGGAATATGAGTCTGCTAGACACACCTGCTCTTTCAAATGTTGCGACAAGTTTGTTCCATTTTTCTTTCGCCGTTACACCTTCTCTCACATATTCTAAGTGTGAATCAGCTATGCACTGGATAATTATGGACTTGGCTTTGTTGTCTTTCTGGTCAAATATCTTTCGTTCTTCTTCGTCAACAGGAGGATCACTTGTTAAACATTCGAGAACACCTTGTTCTAGTAAGACGGCTTCAATTCTAAACTTCCAGATACCAAAATTCTCTCCATGGAATTGGGCAATTGCAAACTTTTCTTCTTTCTTTGAAAACATACTATATTCTTGTTTGTTATTACCTGGGCCCATAACCTTTTATCAATCTCGGAATAATAAATATGTCTTCGACAAGAAAAACTTTCTATTTACTTTTTATTATGACAGTTTTCAAATAATCTTCAATTTTTTCATAAACAACATGGGTATAACTATATAAATAAAACAAAAGATACAATCAATACAAGAGCTGAGATTATAAACTATAACACAATTTGTAGACACTTTTTTTATTTCTTGTCCAATACTTCCACGAGTGTGCTCTGAAAGTCGAGCTTTCTACGAGGAAGAGTTGGACGATAATCTTGAGTGCCGTACCTACTGCTCTGAGGAGTCATAATCACTATTCGCCAGCGTATTTGCTCTTTGAAATGTAGGAATCACCAGAAAAATCCACTTTACAACCGGGTCAGTTGGTTTTTATTCGATCAAGATATCCCACCTACCACGATTTGTATCTAGGCAACCAACAATTGCCTATCGCACCGAGTCTGCTAGAAATACCTTTCTACGGGCACCTCGGCTTGAATTGATAGTGAGAAGTCTTAATGTAGTAGGAACCGGTGCCCAAATAATATTCAACCACTTATGTTTCCTTGAATGTTTCCAATGAGCAAATGGAAAACCGTCCTTATCCAGGTACATATTTGTTTGAAATGAGGCCCCTTCAATTCATAATTTTCAATTTCGAATATCAATTGCTACATTCGGGTCCACATCTTCATTTACGAGCCTCTGACACTTCACTTTTACTATTATCATGTTAAAAGGTATGTATTCTTCGTTGCCTTGAGTACTGATCATCTTAGGCTTTTTCGTTTCATTGCATCACTGGCCTTTCAGGGTGTTGATGTATTTCGGTGATACCTCGGGTGATACTCATTTTCCTCAAGGTTTGCAGAGAATTCGTTATTTTTCAAATCGAGTGAACCTGAAATAAATTGAAATTTGGGGTTATATTTACTGTAGTTCAAACCGGGACTGCTACTATACTTTTTAAGTGCTCATTGCTGACTTATCAGATGACCAAGTCGCCATTGAGATCAGATTTGATTGATTGGAGGTGCACCGAGCATCTCTTTTTGTCCTCAACGTTTATTGGAATGTTTCACAAGAATATCGCGAGGTGGCAGGCGGCGGTTGCCTTGTATTTTAACCAACGTACTCAACATAAATATACCGTTTTAAAAATATATACAGCTTTTATTTCAATGCAACTAAAGTCGGTACAATGAATAACTCCGATAGTTTCTTGAACTAATCGATTCATTTTGTTGAAGCTCATACAATAAACTGAATTGAATGTGACGGAACAAGGCAAATTCAAGAACATTATTATCCCTCAATCATCAATCATTTCCCCAAACTTCTTGCGTTTAGAAAAGTCTAATAATATACTCACAAGAAACTTTTTGTAACTACTTTCTACAATTTGAGCTCGATTTCATGAAAGTCCCCGTTTGAGCGAGTTGAAAAACAAAAGGATGGTTTCTTATTTGTATCTATTTCTTAGTTAGGCTTCCGTCAGATTCTTCATAAGGTAATCAGACAATATTATGATGGACTCACCAATTTCATTCGTAATGGTTGTGAGAAGCATTCAAGATAGCATAATATTCACTTTTCCATACTCATCTCTCTCACTCTGTAATTTTCTGTGAAGCATCATCTCAAGCCAAAACATTCTTCTTTTTACAGAAGAAAGCCATCTGAATCAGGTCAGGTGCTGACAGATGCTACTTCTGGCGACATTTTTTCACGTTATTTAAAATTATGTCTCTTCTGTCTTCTTACATCTACCACAGAATAATCGAACTACTTTATAGAAGAGGATCCAATAAATATAATAATTGCACCATTTTAATTCAACAATATATATGCCATTGTGCCATTTTTGATAACATCCCAATGCCAATAGAAAATGAGTATGATTTTTCGTTATATGGTCGATCAATCATTCATATCTTAATGACGTGGGAAAAATATACATAGGCTTGATATTCAAATTATTTTTCAAAGTGGAACTGAAAAAATTGAATAAATTTAAGCCGTTGAAACGCTAACCTACACCGCTCGCTTTGGATGATGTCAAATAACATCAAATAACGTATTCCGTGTTTGTTTAAACATTTTAGTTTCGGTTGTCATATAAAATATGAAAGAAGGTGATAAAATGTTCACACAAGTGTTTTAGAGTAGATAATGCCATATTCCTATGATACGAATTAGTCAGAAGTAAGTTTTGCATTAAATATTCAGCAGTGAGAAACTCAATTTTTAATTAACCTAACCTAGTTCACAAACAAATTCGAATATCGATTTATGATATACATCTCTGCTGTGGTCATTTATGAATACCATCCTATGTTTTGGACCCAAATACATCATGACACATGATCACTTCGCAGCTTCCACTCCTTTGATCTCTTCATACGAAAAATCGAGATTTGATGCAAATCATGAATGTATCATCTATTTTCGGTGAATGTTCCGATTGTGCACAAAATCAGTTTCAGCTATCGTCTTAGATTCACTACAAATTGTAATTGACCATAAATCACCACAGGAATATAGGTTTGAAATAGTTTTCTCACATTAACACAGTATGAATATTGGTGCCGATAAATCCAGTGATGTATCGTCCGATGTCACCTTTCGTTTCGACCACTGACGACGCATTTTGTAAGTTTGATGGGACATGTTCTTTGATGTCTTCCAAGGCACGCGCTGCACGGTGTCGGTCGTTTGAACGGTTCAAATTTATTAAGCCTTTCACATTTCGCTTTTAACAGTATTTCGAACATTCCTCATGTCTATTCTGTTCAAGATAAAAGTCTATTTTTCTGTTCCCGATCGGTTCATCAGCAAAAATCGATGGGCTCAGACTGCAGAATATGATAGTTTCAGTCTCGAACAGCAATGATGAAGCAGGTATAGGGTCCCCTTCATTACTGACAGAATTATTCTATGAAAAATGAAATTTTCCATGTTTTTATACATCATAATTAACGTTACTGCCTTTCCTATACGGACATTATCAAACGAATAATAAAAGTAAAGATTATATTGCCCCGCCTAAAATCATATTTTTAAATACATTTACATTATATTTGTATATTTTTAGTGCAAAATGATATGTTCAATCTCGTATGTTTGTTATTGTTCATCTGTATTTGTCTTTTTTACAATTCCCGTTCTCATGTATAGTCACACACAAACTGGAAACACTTTGCATGGGTTAACCTTCGCTTTGTGTTATATATTCTTATACCTATAACAATAAATGTTAATGAACTTTATTATTTTCATCATCATATAGTATCCTTTTGTTAATATCCGTACAAGACGAAAGAGTGGTAACGTTAGTTAAAAAAGTGGTATTAAAGCATAGAAACGGCTGCCCGCATCCATCTATTCATTGAAAATTTTCTAACGAAATGTTATTTTTTAACGACGCGACGGTGAGGATATTTCAATAGTTTTTTGAGGGAGCCCCAATCCGTGCATTGAATAAGAAATTTTGAGGTATCAGATCTGTTGCTGTAGGAAAGACTCTACGTTGTCTTGTATCAGAAGCAGGGTGTGGAGTTCTTCGTGAACCAATTACTTCCTGTCTCAACTCCATCAACTTAGTTTTGGGACGAAGATTGAATGTGTATTCATGCCATAAAAACCTATCTTCATGAACAGAAATGTAAAAAAATGGATTCGATATTAACTTTCACAACCGTGAAGACACATGTGATGTTGGTTCAAGTCGAAGAGAAAACACTTCGTTTGTATGGCAATGTTACTGTGCACCAACAATCAGAACCATATCAGGTCAAACGTAGGACCTCATCAAGACAATTCTCACGCATCTTTTCATTCACCCCTTAGTTCAACAGCCAATTACGAAATGGTGATTTGGTAAATCAACGATGGAAGGATTGGTGGGGATCCAGTTACTGTGCTTAGAAATTTTTTGAATGATGTCGATGAGTGTAGTCATGTTGGACTGAAATTCAACCCATTCAAATATAAACTATATATCTTTGACAATATATCTCCTTGCCTAACAACCAATCAGTCTATTTCAAATTTTGAAATTCAGCCAATAGAATCCGAATTATAGTGAAAATATAGCTTGTCGCTGTATTTTCACGGTAATAAACCTGCTTAGTTTTTGTTTTACTAGCTGTCAAGTGAAAATAATGATTTAAATTATAAACGTCAAATCTATGTGTTTTGATTAGTTATATTTCTTAATCAATATGAGCGATCGTTGGGAACAAATGGCGATTGGTATCATAGATGAAGCAGTGGAAAAGAGTATTCCCTTGAATACGGCCAGAAATAAAGAATCAATTACCAGGCAATTCAACAATTTTTGCTCAAACAGGGGTTATATTGTCGTCCTAAATATAATTCGTGGTATGAATAATAACCTATAATTTTTTGGAATATCAATTCATTGGCAATCCCAATGCAAGAAAATACAACTCGTCCTGCGGACTCGTTGTATTTTCAGCTTTGGAATTGCAATTCAATCATATTCCAAAAAATTATCGGTAATAATCATACCACTTATTATATTACCCCTGAAAATGTGAGAGCTGATTAACTCCCAGATTTCCAAACAATTTCATGAGGAATTCAAATTGTACGTCAGCTTTCTCTTGGGTGCTCCCATATTGGATGGATGCATTGATCCGTTTGAAAAAAGTTCGAAGGAATAACACTACTTCTGAAACGCATGTTGAATTCGACTTGGTTTTTGGTATTTCTCATTGAAAAATTCTATAACTTTTGTGAAAAGCCGTGATTTGAAATTGAAAGTGGAAAGGAGAACCCAAAAACAAAACTGTTTTCATTGACTTTTTCATATATCAAACATCAATCCGAAACCTTAGATACATAAAAAAATAATCAGAAACAGAAAACAAAGCTAACTATAACACTTTTCCCCTTTGTGAACTGTATTCTGAAGTATAAAAAAACGATTCCTATTCTTGATGAATTTCTCCTTCGGCAGGGCTTTTGTCAGAATATCAGCTAGTTGATCTTCTGAAGCAACATTACAAACGATGAGAGAACCTTCCTCTGCGCGCTCTCGTATATAGTGATACTTCACGTCGATATGCTTGGTACGTTTATGGAATTCGGTATTTTTCACTAAACGAACAGCACTCTGATTGTCCATGAATGATTTCGTGGGCTCCGTAACATCGATACCAAGCTCTTGCAAAAATATACGCAACCAACTGATTTCTTGCGCTGCATCTGAAGCGGCTATATATTCAGATTCTGTTGTTGAGCGTGACACACATTTTTGGAGATGTGATGACCAGCTCACGGGAGCTCCAGCTATGATACCCAAATATCCAGTTGTCGATCTCCTGGTAGACAAATCTCCAGCGAAGTCAGCATCTGAGTAAGCAGTCAAACAAACTTCCTCTGCACAATACATAATTCCAAAGGTCTGTGTACCTTTCAAGTATCTGAATATTCTCTTAACAGCACTCCAATGTTCCCTTTTTGGATTAGAAAGGAAGCGACTGGCTTGACTGACAGCAAACATTATGTCCGGACGTGACACAATAGCAAGAAACATCAAACAGCCAACAGCTTCTCGATAAGGTGCATTGCATTCATCGTTTATCTCCTCTGGCTGTGGTACTGAATTGGGGCAGGCAGGAATTGCGTTTGGATTGCACTCATTCATATTGAATTTCTCCAATATTCTTTTGATGTATCCATTTTGGCTGAGAAAGAGTTTATTTTGAGTCCGGTCCCGATTGATTTCAATCCCAACATAATATTCTCCATTTGAAGTTGTTATTTCGAATTTTGAAGCCAATTTTTCCAAAAACTGTTCAATCAAGAACGCAGATTTGCACAAGACGAGTCCATCGTCCACATATAATGCCAAAAACATGTCTTCATCTTCAAACCTTGCATAAAACACACATTTGTCTGCATCTAACTGCTTGAATGTGAATTCGGAGAGAATTTCGGTAAATTTCCTATTCCAGCAACGGGGTGACTGCTTGAGTCCGTATATACTTCTCTGAAGTTTGCAGACCAACTTGGAATTTTCATTTTCGAAACCCTCTGGTTGTCTCATGTAGATTTCCTCGTGCAAACTTCCATTCAAAAAAGCCGTTTTTATGTCAAATTGACATATTTCTAAATTTCTCACAGCTGCTATTGCCAAAAGTAGGTAAAGGTGTAGAACACGTCAAATCTCAGATTCTGATGAAAATCGCAGGGGAACTTCAGGGTACCTTGAAATGAATGGAAAACATGAAATTTTGCTGCGGAAACCATAGGAAAACCTTATTTCAATGAAAATTAATGTGCGGAGGGTACGAAAAAAACCTTAGATTTACTGTTATATCATCCTTGTACTTACCACTATATTTATGAAATCATATCTACATATACTATTCTTGAATAAGTAATATGTTTTTGTACATATTACATCTCATGTAGTTTGCATTCATTACTAGAATTTAATAACTACAATTCACAAAGTTGACATCAACCAGATCCATCATTTATGAAATTTCAGGCATTTGACAGTTGTCAGCTGCATGGAGATAACTGATACGATGTTGCCAAAACTCCAAAATGTTCTATTTTATATTCGAATGGTATACAATTGCAAGTTATGATCCTTTAAAGTTCGAAAATGGACATATTCTGTTTTCTTTTTCTGCACCACAAAATTTCTCGGACCACACGCGTTTGCATTCATGGTAAGTATGTTTTTTTATTATACCAAAGTTTCAAAATTATATCTCAGTAACACTCTGGTGGGGACTTCAAAATAATATCTCATTATCACTCTGGCCGAGACTTCAAAATTACGTTACTTTGACATTGATTGAAACTATCATTCAATTGAAACGCTTATCTTGAAATATACACAATGAATATTCTTGATTTGGCTGAAATTTGTAAAAATAAAGAACAACTAGTGACTCATTTGAGAGGTTGGGGGCTGATTCCCAAAGAAGGTGAATATGTTTGTTCAAAATGTGGTGGATATTTGACGCTCGTTGAAGATGATCACAGGTAAGTTTAGACAAAATTATTTACATTTTTGATTATATACCTATAATCATGATATGATTTTCTAGGACTGATGGTTGGAGATGGACTTGCCGAAATAAAATTGTCTGTCAGAAAACAGAAACGAGTTCCATGTGGAAATTCAAAAACTCTACGCGCAGGAACATTCTTTGCAAAAACCAAGATGACCATTCTGCAAGTATTAATTTTTATTAATTTATGGGTGGCGAACGCTTCTTTAAACTTGATTAGTGAACAAGTTAAGATCTCAAAAAAAAACAGCGGTTGACTGGGCGAGCTTCTGTAGGGAAGTATTATTGGAGGCTTTTTATACAAAGCCCGAAAAACTTGGCGGTCAAGGTAAAATTGTTGAGATCGATGAGAGTAAATTTGGAAAACGGAAACACCATCGTGGTCATCGAATTGAGGGGCAATGGGTGTTCGGTGGATTCGAGCGAGAAAGTGGGAGGGTTTTTATGGTGCCAGTTGAACGAAGAGATGGAGACACTTTATTGCCTATAATAAAAGAGTGGATTGAGGATGGTACCACAATTTATTCTGATTGTTGGAAAGCCTACGATTGTTTGTCAAAGGAGGGTTTCCAACATCTTACTGTTAATCACTCTATGACTTTCAAAGATCCAATAACTGGAACACATACAAATTCAATTGAGTCTTCTTGGAGACACGCCAAAGCGGTAAATTCTTCGTATGGACGAAAGAAAAAAGCATATACCAGGAAACTTGGCAAAATATATGTTTCTGAAAAAATGCAAAATTCAAAATCTTAACAAAATGGAAGAATTCCTAAAGTTAGCGGGTGAATTGTATAATCCGAACGACAATAATTCTGAAGATGTTTCTTTGCATTCGGCTGATGCAATTGAAGATATGGACTTAATAGAAGAAGACGGAAGTGACTATTATTGATGTTGTGGAAGTAGTTTAGTAACATTTTGTTGATTATAGGTTCTGTATTGAGTTAAGTTTGACTCACTCTTTCATATAATTGTATATTTTGGATCATAATCAATTTTATTTTGTTCAATTATATTTAAGAGAGATGATATAATTATATTGGTTGTTGAAAATAATCGACAACTGTTATAGACGAATATTATGATGCACCACCGAGATTTCTGAAATATTTTGGGGAGCATCTCGTTCATAACATCCAAATTTCGTTATGCCCACACTCTCCGAACATACCCGAATGATGCGCTATTGCCAAATTCATCCTTCTTTTAGGTTAGGTTAGTTAGGTTAAGTTAGATTGGGTTAACAGGAATTTGCAGAATATCCGGTAGAGTTTGCAACAGTGTATCATTCGGGTATGTTCGGAGAGTGTGGGCATAACGAAATTTGGGTGTTATGACATTTGGGTGTTACGCATTTTGGGTGTTATGCACTGTGGGTGTTACGCAGCGCACCCATAATTTGTAGGTGCTGGTTTTTCAATCTGATATATTCAATTCTCAAAAAAAATCGGAAAATATTCACTATTGAAACTGAAATTCTTTAATATTTTCCTATAATCAGACGTTTTTCAAGTGATGCTAGGTTAGTTAGGTTCGACTTTCATTTATCTCAATAATCAAACGTTATTCAAATGATGCTAGGTTAGTTAGTTTTGATTTTGATTTATCTCAATAATTGGACGTTATTCAAATGATGCTAGGTTAGTTTAGGTTTTGATGGCAATTCGAATACGATATTGTCTTATTTTACAGTTTGGCAACTTTGCTTTACATCACGTGCGTTAGCAGTAAAATGTCACTGACAGTCGCTGTTGTCAGTGTCAATGGTGAATTCTTTTAAGTAAACATTATGATATTTTCAATGGATATTTTGGATATTTGGAAATAACATATGCTCATTTCTGATGTGTTCAATTAAACAAAGTGTGAGTACTTGTATTTCGTTCGAAATTTTGTGACTAAAGCAACAAAACAATGAGATTTCTTTCAATTCAGAAATTAGTAGTTTTTTGGCTATCATTTCAATTTTTCACACGAAAAAATCGTTTTTCATAGCTTCCGCGCTAAAATTTCTATTGATTTTTCGATTGTAGGCCGTTTTTGGCGATTTCCATGAAAAATTTCACAAATTGGCGATTTGACGTATTCTACACCTTTGCCCCAAAAGTATACGAACTGATTCAAACCTGATCACTGGCGAAAAAGTATCGGTGTAATCTATACCAGGTTTCTGAGAATACCCCTTGGCACAAAGTCTTGCCTTAAATTTATCCACTTTTCCATCTGCTTTTAATTTGATTTTGTAAACCCACTTGCATCCGATGGCTCGACGATTGGGAGGTAAAGTTTCCAGCGACCATGTCTCATTTTCAACAAGAGATTTCATTTCATCTTCCATCGCTTCTTGCCATTGTTCTTTTTCGTTACTTGTGATAGCTTCTTGGTAGGTCTGAGGTTCATCAATAGTGGCTGCACAACAAATCTCATCGTATCGTCGCGGTCGTTGGAGTAGATCACGATTCCTTAAGTTACGTGGATTTTCGTTTTGCGTTTCAACTTCATCACTTTCCCTCACTTCACGTTCTCCTTCCATAAACTGAAGAGAATCATCATCTTCATTTTCAGATATATTTTCTATTTCGAAAAATGCAAGTTGATGACTTGAAGATTGTTTCGTGAAAACACCTTCATTGAAGGTTACGTCTCTTGCCACACTGACTTTTCTTGAACTTGGATCGTAGACTCTGTAATTTGGACCGTATCCATCATATCCAACAAGGTACTGCTTCGTAGATTTTGAGTCAAACTTGTGTCTTGAATGTTTTGGAATGAGGACGAACGCTTCCGATCCAAAAGTTTTCAAATGTCTGAGGTCTGGCTGCTTTCCCATCCATTTTTCATATGGAGTTTTGAAATATCTGGTTTACAAGGACGACGGTTCAAGAGATATACTGCTGTGTTGGTAGCTTCTGCCCACATATCCAAAGGAAGTCCACTCTGCGTTAGCATAGATCTTGCACTTTCAACAATAGATCTGAGGTCTCGTTCTGCTTTTCCGTTTTGTTCGGGAGTGTACGGAGCACTTGTCTCATGAATAATTCCCTCTTTACAAAATGGTTAAGGCTTTCGCGGCCGAGGTTATTAGTATAATTACTTCTCTTCGGGCTTGAAGGCCGTCGTTCTTCGGAATTTCTTCCTGACGTTTCGCTAGCGCGAGTGGCCAGCTTCTTCAGAGGCTTATTCATCTCCGATGACTAAAAAAAAAAAAAAAATCATCATAGTCATCGGAGATGAATAAGCCTCTGAAGAAGCTGGCCACTCGCGCTAGCGAAACGTCAGGAAGAAATTCCGAAGAACGACGGTCTTCAAGCCCGAAGAGCACTTGTCTCATGAATAATTCCCTCTTTCTTGAAATAATCTTTGAATGAGTTGTTGACGTATTCTGTTCCGTTGTCACTTCTGAAAATTTTTATGTCATTTCCAGTTTGTCTCTTGACGAATCGTTGGAATTCCAGGAATTTTGAGAAAACGTCACTCTTATGCTTGAGAAAATGAACAAAGCGATATGAAGTACATTGGTCTTTGAATAAAACGAAGTAATTCGCACCACCAAGAGATGTACACGATATTTTTCCACAAACGTCCGAATGAATGTATTCTCCTGGTTTCCATTTGGTGACGTGGCAATTACTCTTGAAAGGTTTCCTCATTTGCTTTCCATGTTGACAGGTGCTACAGAATAAGCCATCCACTTCTTTGATTTTGACACCAGGTAGTTGACCTTCGTCAGCCATTTCTTTGAGCGATTGAAAATTTAAATGGCCTAACCGTTCATGCCAGAGTATAACTGGATTTGTTTGTGCCGAATTACTCTGTTGAACTTGGGGAACTTCGAAAAGCATTCTATAACATTGATTAGATTGCTTCATTCCAGAGACAACTAAACCTCTAGCATTTTTAACTTCAATCTTGTCATTGTTGAAAACAACTTTGAGGTTTTTGTTGGTTACTGCTCCCACCGAAAACAAGTTTTTCTTCAATTGTGGTACATACAGTGTATTTTCTAACGTGAAAAGTTGCCTTGTACCATTAACTACAGCCGTTAACCTTATGGAGCCAATTCCTTCAGCTTGTATAAATGAATTATCTCCTATCTGAATGGCAACTTCAGAATCAAGTGGTTTCAACTCGCTGAACCATTCCTTGTGAGAAGTCATATGCTTAGAAGCAGCACTGTCAGCGAGCCATACATCCTCATAGCCAACAACCCGAATGTTATTTTCTTCAGCGCTCAGAGCTTGATTTCTTTCTTGAGAAGATGGAAAACTATTATTTCCTTGGCCATGTTGACTATTTCCGCCGAATTTATTGATTCTCTTTCTGCATTCTGATTTCACGTGGCCCTTCTTTCTGCAATAAAAACAGAAGATGCTCTGCTTGCTTTTCAGCTTATTGCATTTATCGAAGGATGAAGTGGAACTGTTCTGTTTATTCTGGAATTTCACAGCAGCAAACGCAGTAGATGATTCTTCTGATTGATGCAGTCTCAATTCTTCTTTAAAGAGTCTAGCAGTTAGATTATCGAAAGATTGTTTAGTCTCATCATAAGAGTCCCAAGCAGTTACGAAGGGTCCATATTTATGAGGTAGACTACCTAGAGCCTTGGCTATTTTATCAATGTCTGAAACTTTTTCTCCGACATCGGCTAATGCTGCTGCCATTGCCTCCACTTTGCTGACATGTTGTGCGATACTATCTGTTGCTGACATTTGATAGTTGAAAAACTGTTGTTTTAGCATAACTTTATTCACTGATGATCTCTGCTCATGTATCAGCTTGATTCTTGACCACATTTCTGGCGCGTTTCCACAGGACATGATGGTTTGGAGTTGTGAGAATTCCATCGAACTAGATATGAGAAGCATGGCTTTAGCGTTAGAGTCTTCCCATTCTTTCAATTCTTTTTCTTGAGCTGCATTCGAGGGTTTTTGGGTTATTCCATTGACCAGGTTGATTAAACCTTCTGATTTGAAAATGATTTCCATTTGGAATTTCCATAACTGGAAGTTGGTGCCGTCGAATTTCTGAATATTGAGACTCCTGAACTTGTCCATTTCAATCTTCACAGTGCCTGAACTTACAGTTTCCTCAGGAAGTGAAACCAATGTGACAGTGATAAGGCATAATTTGAGTCACAACTTCAAACTTGGGTACGTGCTTACAACTTCCTTAACTTTTGCCCACTTTCGAAAAACGGTATCCCAATCACCTACTCGTGACCTGGGCCCATAACCTTTTGTGAAAAGCCGTGATTTGAAATTGAAAGTGGAAAGGAGAACCCAAAAACAAAACTGTTTTTATTGACTTTTTCATATATCAAACATCAATCCGAAACCTTAGATACATAAAAAAATAATCAGAAACAGAAAACAAAGCTAACTATAACAATAACTTATCCGTAGTTTACATATCTCATACACGCTACATCATCTTGGAAGATTCAAGAAATGATCTTGTGTCAATCGACTAGTAGGGATTGAGTTAAGGAATTCTTCTTGCCAAAATATTCTTTTCCGAACAAACAATACCAAACTTCATGTTCTCTTTACAGAATTCAGTTTAGTTTCGGGTTTTTTCGGACATTGAATATTTCAATAGGATGTTGTTTTTTTACTGAAAAATTTGATGTGATTTCATATAAAATTTTTCCTAGAGATCAATTACCCTAACACCGAACTGATATTTTTGCACTCGACGCGCGTTTCGCTAACAAGGTTACCATCTTCAGGAGAAGAAAATTGATACCTCGTTAGCGAAACGCGCGTCGAGTGCAAAAATAGCAGTTTGGTATGAGGGTAATTGATCTCTAGGAAAATTTTCAACTTTAACACCAAAGGTTCCAATCTCATCGTTTATTTATGCTTTCATATGAATTTAACATAAACGAAAAAGACGTGTTTACATATTACCCGACCCCGACTTTTAGGGGGTTATCAGATATCAAGAAGCCATGCATAGATTATCTAACTGTTCAGTTTCATATTCTTGTTTTGTTGAAAAAAATGGGTGTTGAAATATTCAAACTAAAATTAAGTTGGAAATTTATCGCATCTGTTTCCACCGCCCGGCGTGTATTCCATGATCAAATTCGTTTATTCCCACTATCCCAGATGAATGGCATGTGTCTTCAAACGTTGACCGTAACCTAGGAACGCAACTTGATCCGAAACAAATCATACTGTGGTTGTACATCGAACCGTACTAGGAAATAGAAATAGTGCAAAGAAAACAAGATACATAAAAAGTAATACATTGAATATGTGATGTCGTTCTCGTCGGTGAGAAAGACACCAACTTGAAGTGAAACCGTGTGTGAGCGAGATGTCGTCGATCGATACATCATTTAGGCTGTTTCCATGGCAGCACGTGCCTCTTTCCTCCTACCATGCACCCTTCGAGTCCCCCATTTCTCTTTATATTAGTTCTATAGCAAGGAAAATGAATATTTTCTATTTGAATTCGAGCAGGATGGAAAAGGAATGAAATGATTTGATTTTTTGTTGTAATCACTGAACCGATAGGCGTGACAGAATAAACCATTCTTAACAATTATCTTTCCGAGGACATAGTTCTTTGTTTATATTTCTCTTTCAGATCCAGTGTTCATTGTATAAATTCAAAAATGCATTCAGCCATAATGATATTTTATCGAAATTTCAAAAATTCTCTCGAATCTACTGACGAAGTTCACTTGTTACTGTTCCTCCATAGAAGTTTTTCATTCCAAATGGGTTACTCCAACATATAAATGGAGAGAAGATTTGCAATCCAATCTTCGTAGTATATCTGAGTCTAAAAGTGAGAGGAGGGTGAGATTTGTTAACTCCTGCTCTTTCTCCTGTTTCTCTGTTTGGCTATATTCAAGAAGATTTTTGGGTTATCAACTGGTTTCACCAATCACAGAGTATTTTATTTATAGGCCACATTATAAGCGGACTGCGTTTTATCGAGAAAAATACCTTCGCGAATATCAAGTGTATCGCCATTCACACAGACTGCGAATATCGAAATCTATATTATACTTACTATACTTATATAGAATGTAATACAGTTTGAACTCAATACTAATATGAAACAAGATAACTGGTTTGGAAAACTTATTTTTGTTGAATTCGAATTCATCGTGATAAGTGTCTCATGAATGAATATCATACTTCCCTTTCAATATATACGAGTTAACAGAATTAGGATCATCTATCATATTCTAAACAAACACTGTTTCGAGAAAAACATTTCCGATTTGCTTGCATCGAAAATGTGCCATACTCAACAAGGGTGCTGTTGAGAATTATCAATGAATATTGACACAAGTTGAAATATTTTTGTGAAGGATATGAATTTTTCAAAAACTTTTCTGGATTTTTCAACTCCGGGTCATTTAAATAAGGCAAAGCTACTGTGAAAGAAGTATTGATAAAATATTACTATGTACTCATACTATATCACTCACAGATTTTCTTTCAGGAAAGAATTGCAGTGGCTCTTATGGGATGTATTTCAACGCCCTCCATGGTATTTGCCATGGAAGTAGTTTCATTCTGACAGATGTCAGCCCATCATCCTACTGTGTGGAGACTGGCTCAAATGAATTGTTCAAAGAAGTTTCTGGTTACCGCCAGACTTCAAGTGATGAGTATACTAGAGTTTTTGTTGTATATTCAAGAATGTTTTGTATGTTCCTATTGTAGTAATCGTTTTTTTGCAATATATTGCTCTCCAGAGTAGAGCAATCCCGGTTTATTTCATTCCCGATTCAAACGAATGCTCATGGAAATTTTCGTTCGTCAATATTTCATAAGAATTCAAACGCCGGGAGGGGAACGACCTTTCAACATGTCTCTATTCACCCTATGTGTGTGCTTACCCCAAAATAAATTTGTCGGTCGTCGACTACGTTGGTCCTTCAAGCGATGTGAGTTGCCATAACGGTTCACAAAAGATCAAAGTCGCTATCAATGCAACAGTTACTTCAATACTGATCATAGATACTATCTTGATTGGGGAAATTTCTGTTTTCTTTATGTCAAGGAGGTGAATGAAAATGGAGACAAAATTAAAGATCAGTATCTCTGTTCATGAATATTTCAAAAAATTAAAAAAAACTCTTGAAAAAATTGTTGGAATCTCAAGTACAGACTATATTGCATATCTAGGAGAACCCAGAGACAGTCGTACGATATGGTAAACTCATATAAATAACGACGGGATTGAAATTCGGCAAGAAAAGTGCATTCATCAAGAATTATTTGAAAATGATCGAGTATTATTGCTTTCCCAATGGGATATTCATCTATCACATCTCGGAACATATCTGCCATATACTCCAGTCTATGACGGTGACAAAAGTGTAAACCGTGTATTTATCCCATACAGCACCGAATTGTATGAAAATTTGGATATAGGTTCTACTTACCCTCTATTTCAAAATCTACCCTGTGCCGAGGGTTGCTTTTTTGGAGGGGGGGTAAAAACCACCCCTATTCGAAGAAAAAATCAAAATTTAAGATTGGAGCATGTGATAGACTGAAATCATATTTATATCAGTGAAATCAATGAATTGATAATTTTTAATATGATTTATGGTTCAGCAATCAGTGTCAGCCCCTAACACCCCCCCCCTCGTGACAGAATATCATCAGAAAATAATAATTAACATGTTATTTGGCAGTTATTCAACTTATTCAGTATCTATTTGCATTCAATTCGAGATTTAGCTTATATCTACCATCTACTTCAAAGTTGAGTTTGTGCCTGGGGTTGATTTTTATTCAAAAGAGGTGAAAACTACCCCTATTCAAAAAAAATCACAAAATACTAGTTTTGAGCGTGCAGTCATCTGCAAATACGTTGAATTAACCTTGATAGACAATTTCTGATCTATTAAACAGTTTAGACCCCTAAAAACCACCCTTATAATAGTTTTCATTAAAGAATTATATCGAAATTGTTGTTGAGTAACCGGGAAACCCAACTGTATGAAAATTCAGATTGACATTCTACTTTGAAGTTACCTCTGTACTCGGGGTTGCTTTTGATTTTTAAGGGTAAAAACTACCCCATTGAAAAAAGAATAAGTCTAGATTTGGATGTGATCGATTGAAATCATATAGTTCCACTAGGCCTAAAATATAGGTACTATGTGTATTCTTCAATATACTAATGTACATACTCTAATTTCTACGAAAATTGTTTTTTTTCCCATAACTTGCTTAGTCTTTAAGCAACCAAATCCACCAAAAAAGAATTTTGCAGCTTTTTTCAAGAGCTATAAGCTCATTCAGATGATTTTTTGTTCTTGATTATGTTTTTGAAAAGGTTCATGGTGAAAGGGCTCAAAAAAGGTACCTACTTTGCGCGAACCCTCACAATATTTAACTGGCCATATCTTACTCTATTTTCATCCTGCAGAAAAAATGAAACACCAAGATTTCCAGACAAGAATAACCTTCAATTTTGTACTCTAGAAAATTCTGCATGTGATCAATACTTTTCGAGTTATTTCGAAGAAATGGTGATTTTTTCCTGAATTATGTATATGATTTTTTCTCTCCACTCTCAATTTTTTCCAAAACTTCGTACTTACAATCGATGAAAAACTCAAAATCATTATTAGAACATGAATGAAGTGAATTATGGAGTAACAACGATTTTTTTCAAAGGGGGGGGGGGAAGAGAGGATGAGTTACTCACAATTTTTTTTCAACGAAAAAATTGGATTTAACATTATTTCCTTCATACCTCGGTCAGTTTCGATGCTAGAAACTATTATAAATGACAAAAATGAAGGAATTTTGAAGGACTTTAAAAAAGGTCCGCTGAGATTTTTCCGAAAAATGCATTGGTTTTTGGTTATTGTACGTAGAAACTTTCCATTTTGGCGTTTGAAAATACCAATCAACTTTCAACAAGCAATTATTCAGTTTGTTGTGGGTTTGCATACATCACAAATAAACGATCGCTTTTGTTTTTTCAAAAACTATAATTTTGCTCTCCGTAGGTTTTTCGATTAGATGCACATTTTTTCAGTTATTCGCGAAAAAGGATATGAAAACGTGTTTTTTTTGCCTGCGTACCGACGACTACACTCGCGAATGAGTCGAAAAGTATTGCTTTTCAGAAAAAACTTCATTGAACAAAAAGTGCTTAGAATTAGTCAATCTATTGATTTCCGCACTAATTTCCAATAAAAAAAATTTCACCTCCAAGAAGGGGTGGCATCCACCCCCAAGAAGAAAGCAACGCTCGGCACAAGGTAGATTTTGAAAAAGAGGGTATGTAGATCCTGAATCCAAATTTCCATGCGAATCGGTGCTGTATGGGTTAAATACACGGGTAAATGGTCATAGACTGGACTAATAGCGATGCATGTGCAAATGAAATTTATCTGAAAAATAATATGTTTTTCGATATTTCAAAGGACTCATAAGAAATATAATTTTCATAGTTGACATGGGGTTCACTTCTGAGAAGTTTTCATCATTTTTGAAATGGCTCCATTTGCCTCGAATGATGGATAGAAGATACGAGATAATGAAGTAATTTTCTAACACTCCAGTTCAAAATTTATGATGCGCCTCCCTATTCACTCACTATAATAAACTGAAGGAAACACGGTGATGAACAATGAATTAGTATCCTTTGGGGTTTTCGCTATTGATATCAAATTTAAAGTTTAGTTAACATGATTTCCTTAGGTTTCATGTGCTCAGTAATTGAGTTTCATGGTTTTCTGGGTTAATACTCAATCAGATGCTGTTTTGTTATCATGGTAACTATATTGATATTATGTTATGTACAACTAATAACTCATTATGAAACTGATTAACGATAGTTTATGTTCATGAGTGTCGAATTAATAATGTTAGAAATGAAGTTTGTCCCAACATATTCATCTCTATTTACGTACGTTCTACTTACCATCTCTTTTGCTGAAACCATTCAGAAAAAAACCCCGGAATTCTAGAGGCTGATACTTTCTGTAGTCATTCTAGAATTCATTTCATAACTATTCGAGTGATATTTTGGTTATATCTACGACTTGGTCGTTGTAACTTCATTTAGCTCTATTTTATATCTTTTTGAAACCAATATAGCGTAACTTGTTTTGTCCCATACTCAGTGATATAAGAAGGATTTTTTTCATTTCGATTCAATTAGTGAATTATATTATGATGTTCATTCCTATTTAGTACAATAATTATTTATGTTAGTCGTATTCCTTGCCGCTATCTCTATTATCAATGACACTTTCAGCTCCACCATCTGAGGGCCTAAAAGAGTCTTCGGAGTCCTGAGATGGTTTCGATTCAGAGGATAAAGAGTGTTTTATTGAGGTCTTCTTTTCCGTTATGAATTTTTTTTATGAGATTCTGATTCCTGTGGACAAAGTAATATGTGTTGATGATATGGGTTCATGTGTATCATGTTGAGAAGATCTGGAGCGGAGTTCCACCGGTGGGACAACCTAACAATCATCAATAACAAAAACAATTCCAACTATGTTAATTTTTTTGTATGAGTTGAGAAATGTACAGTAGAATAGGATACATGAAAATAAGAAATATATCAATTTGCGTGTTTGGTGGATCTCATTACGTTGCGAACGAGTTTTGAATTTGAGCACTATATTTCTTGAGTTCAGGAAGACTCTCATCATAAAACTTATGAACATAAAACCTCTGTTTGAATCTGATCTTCTATGTGGGGGACAAGTCAGGTATTTCATGTTTCTTGTGTTAATTCTGCGAATATCACCTCACTCAATCTATGACACAAATAAGGTCATGGGGTCTTCTGAACTACAATATCATGGAATATGCATAAGGAGTGAAACAAAGAAGTATCTTTTATTGAAATTCATTCCAAATCATTGAATTTATGTGAGGAATACTCCTACTTCCCATAAACGCATCATAAGCATGCATTGTGTACACGTAACACTCTATCGAGTGCTCCTCTATAGATACAAACGCCGTGAAAGGTTCGGCAATAATTGAATTGTGAGGAAACCAATGTTTGGTATTATTCTTTTTTATGGGCCCAGATGAGTACGATCTATGTTCTAACAAGGCTCACGGGCCTCAATCTGCCTACTCCCAAGGTCTCGTCACGAGTTCTCTCCAAGGTTTCAATCTGCCTACTCAAATTGAACTCACGAATTTCATTCCCTGAGTAGTAGGTAAGTTGAAAAACGATATAAAAATGATATTCTAGCTGCAGTCCCAAAAGACCGAATTGAAACTGATGAATATCTTCAATAATTATCATCCTCGATTACGATTCACCATTGAATGTGTGTGAAATTGAATTTCCTTCCTCGACATCTCTATCATAACAAATGACAGACAATAACTACCTACACAAACCCATCAATAAATTTTCAAACAACGATTCCCGTTCGCAACACCCAAACAAAAATAATGGAACAAAAAATAACTGGACTTACAAAAAACAGGAAGGAACTCGGTCAAAGCAGCTTGAAGTGAACACGCTGCAAAATATTTACACAATTTTGATTTCGATAATACAACAGTGATTACGACTGAAAAAAAAAACTTCCTTAAACGAGCACTACTAGAAATGATAAACACAAAGAAACGTGAAAATTCAATTCATGAAAACAAAACAGTCATTTCAACTTAATAAACTCCATTTAACAAGGGAATAAATTTAAGAAAATATATTTTACTATTCACTTATAAATATATTGTTAATCGAACAACAAAAAAGAACAAAGAAAAACAAAAAATGCTCTTTTCTTGAAAATCTAACGTCTTAATTTTTTTAGTGACAGTGACAACAACAATCTTTTTTATATTTATATATCTTTTATATATATATATATATATATATATATATATTTATATATATATATATATATATATATATATAGCGCTCACCTAAACATGTAATACCCAACGACCCACAAGGAATATATGAAAGTCCTTGTCACGACTACCCGAGAACATACATAATATGAGAGACGAACCGACGAGTTCAAAACTGGTCCTACGAGCACGAACTAGCAGTACTTAATCTGGACATGACCTGGACTCTTTTCAAACATCACCACGAAACCGGACAAAAAATTGACTTCAACAACATGAAGACCATTGCCACAGCAAAAACACTCCACTCCAGAATAATTCGCGAAGCAATAGAAATCGGAAAGCGTCCCCAATGCCCCAACAAACGAGACAACTCACAAGGGCGTTCCAATTCCTGGAAACCATTTTACTACCCCATCGAACAAATCCCTCAATTAATCCTTTTCAAACCAGACCTACATGGGGTCCGACCGCAGGTTCAACAACGTCGGACTCATACATAAAACCACAGTCTTCACATCGTCAAGATTATAACCACAACTAGCTCGGGTGTGGGTAAGGGACGCTCACCCTTAGCAAATGCAAATTAATTTCTACTAAAAGCAAGTGTGACCTCCAGAGAAATTCACAATATGATCCCTTTTGAAAACAAACCTAGAAAGCCAAACTTCCTGAAAGAGAAGTATGTGCTGCTGAAGGAAAAATCAATTCAATTTTAACAAAATTCCTATTTATTGAAGTGAATTTTTACAATTCAAATTGTTGAGTAATATTAGTTAAGTTATTAGCAAGTTAATTAATGAGAATTATATGAGAAATAAATCACACAATGGTCTATCCACTTACGCTCCTCCTTGACTAGTGAAGTGGACTCTACTCGAAACTACCTCTTTTGCCTCTAGTTGCTGACTGGTTGATGGCTAACCTGGTGTAGTCTTCGGCAACAGGTATCGACGGTTCTGGGTGGCTCAAAGCGGCTACCCCTTTCTGCCACTAGTTGCTGGCTAACCTGGTTAGCCCTTGGCAACAGGTATTCGGCTATTGTCTGCTTCGATGATAGTCCAGGAGTCCACTCACTTCAATGGTAGGAAGCTAGTGGGTGGTTGGTGTTGGTCCTCTTCAACGGTCGATGATTTTACATGTAAGATGGGGGACAAGCTATTAGACCAAAGTAATAAGAATAAATGAGTGTCGCTGAGACTACAACTTGTTGAAATGAAAAAAAGATGTTTCAGTGATTATTTCTAAACTATAGACTATTTGGATCCAAATTTACAGTCTCAGGCAATTAGTAATTTCACTTGAATAAGTGAGAGTTCTCTCATAAAAAAATATGAACTCTGAATATCTCCAAGAAAGAGAATTGAATAAAAAAATGACAAGATTAGTTGAAGAAATATTTAGAAAAATACTCAGTTTAATCAATATAAATTGAACTACATGAATTAATTGAATTGATCGAGATAGGTAGACACAATAAAAAATCTATAAAAACAAGCAAATCAATAACGCTGGATTCTCATGTAACGCAACACTTCGAAACAGGTCAATAGGATACAAAAAGAATATATAATTGTTCAATGAATATTCAGGATGATGAAAACAGTTGCCTGTCAGCTCAGTATCACTAAGTAACCCTTCAACTCTTCAAATTTGGCCAAGCCCAAACTTCACAAAGAAGTTAGTGAGTTGAATGGTACAAATTATAAACCGTGACTAAAAGGACTGGTCTCTCTATGTTGCCCAAGGTATATAAGATAGTAAACTTCTTACCAAACGTCAGAGGTCCTTGTTCCACAGGGTTTTGTTTTTCAAAAGGAATATGAGCAGTATTCTTCTGGAACTGGGATAAATTGACCCTGATTAACTTCTGGTCTCCTGATGAGATTGGTACTTGCCGGCAACGAAAAAAATAAGCCAGAAATCCGTGGTTTCACTGAAAAATGTATAAACGAAAGTACTCGTTCTCCCTCAAGTGAATATATTTCAATTCAGTTGAAAATAACCTCACTTTTCCATATAAAAATGAAATATTTTATCTCAATTCTGGAAATATTGGGTTCAGTAAGTCGAAATAATACTGGTTGATAATAAAGATTGTCGAAAGCTCGTGGATTGCAATGATAATCGAAGTTTCGGAAAACCCTTCGATGTTCCAGGCACCGTCTCTCGAAAAACACCACTCTTTACGGTTTAATCAAAAATATAACAATAATCAGGGAGATATTATTCATTGAAAAATTATTAAATAGGTGAGATGATAAAATATTTGAAATTGAATATTTGAAATTATTCGAAATAAATATCACCTGTTTCGAGAAGTCACACTATCACGACACCTGAGAATCCGATAAGATACGCGCTATCGATCACAGATAATCAATAATCCAGCCGCAATATATAGCAGGAAGGGCAGAAACACCTCTGATTGCACATATCTGCCTTTTTTTTAGCGCACGCGTGATTCTTATCTTGAAGGGTTGACAGAACAACTCAGATGTGTTGAGTGCGTCTACCACCACGATGGAAAAGGTGATTAGCAGCGCTTGAAGAGGTGTTTTGAATAGAAAATGTAACGGAAATTTTATTTTCGTTACAAGATGAGAACTGGGGGATAAGGAGACTTGGACCTCGGCACGAAGTCGCGAAGAAGTCTTGAGAATGGCTACAAAGTGGGAGACGAAACATCGACAGAAGATCGATTCCAGACGCCGTCCAACCGGAAGTTCCAGCCATCTTATATCCGAAAAATTGCTCGAACGAGCAATATTGCCTTTGACCCCAATAATTCCTGAACGTATGCTCATTTTTGCATACTGAATTTAGGCAAGAAATAAGCATTATTTTGAATCATTAGAATATATTTATTCGTTCATTCAATTTTTGCATAATGTAACCAACATTTCCCAGGTGTAAACCGATGAAGTGCCATTCAAAAATGTAGCCAGTATAGTGGAAATAAAATTGCTGCATCGACTGTATTGTTTTCGCCTGACTAGACAGCAATCTTCATTTAATATCGATACTCTGGCTGCTAGTGAGTTTCGGGTTGTGACCAACCACCGCTAAACAGGTCCAATTAAAAAAGCAATTCGTTCGGCCATCAGGATTTTCGGTATTTATCGAATTGCTTCTTGGGTGGAAAATTTAGTTTTACCTAATCAGCGAATTTTATCTTCATTTGTCGCAAATTGGAATGGGAGATATTCAGATAGAAAATTATTGAGCACTAATAAAAACAGTAACTCCGAACGTTTTTGAGGCGTAAATGGTGACTGGTATAGTTCTGGTTGAATAATAATCTTTTGTCATTTGACATTGAGGCCATGTCCGAATTTGTTTTCTGAACTGATTGAAAACGGATTTTTTCTGACATTTTTCTGAGAATGAGGTGGTTAAGGTATATATATTCTTCGATTGAAATTAATTTTTGATTGTTCTGGAAAATTGTAGCTGAAATAAGGTATGGAAATCTCTCAGCAAAAAATGTGTAATATTTGTATCCTAATTTTGTAGGGATGTTAACAACATCTCACCAAAATTGAGTCGGATGGACGATTTCGGAGTTTAATGAAGACAAATAATACATTCATTCACTTCAATATCGTACTAGGTGTGTTGCCCGCAACTTCTTCGGCGTAGTAGTCGAATCGAACCGTTCAATCAGTGCACGCCGTTAAAGCATCACATTTCGTCCGCTCTTCTCCGGCTTGATTTGAATATAAAATTATTTTCCACTGATTTTTTGTTCAAATCATTATGATATAGAGCCTTTATAACTCCCAGTTTGAAGGAATCAATTGTTCGAAATTGTTCGTTTCCGTTAACCAGCTGACGAACGTCAACCCTCAGAAGTCGAAACTTGTGCGAGCAATGGATCAACGAATTGAAAGTTTCCCCCTAAGAACATTAAAATTGAAAAACACTCTTCTCCAAAAATAAATCACATATATTATTCCACCATCGTTTACAAAAAAAGTATGCACTGTTCAAAAATCTAGACTTCTGGAAGGATGAATTATGTCCCACAAAAGCGATACCAGAAGGAATCTTGATTCATGTTCGTTGTCTCAACACGTTAATACATTGAACCACATAATGAATTGTGATTGGTCGAGGAGTTTGTATGTTGAAAATGTTTATGAAAAATTTTTAGTAATGATCACGAAGAATCTAATAGTATGAATAAAAGAACTGACCACAATGACATTGGTACAATTAATAGATACATTCTCACGCTGGATAGACACAAATCTACCCCAACTTTCAAAACTGCTTCACCCATTGGAATAACGTGAGATATTTCCTTGAATAATAAAAAAACATCGTTTCCATATATGGTTTTTCACATATTCATGAAGAAAGACAGATTTCAAACTGACTGTTGTTTTAAATAACTTTTGAATGTGAAAAATTTCGAACTACACGTTAAGCATACGTGTTTATTTTTATAGCACATTTGAAAAGTCAACATTAATACAGTTTAATTTTTCAAATTTATTTTGAAGATTCGGATTCCAGCATTGATACTTATAGTAAACGATCCCATATTAGGGAAATTACTGGAGTAGAACGTGAAAGGTATTTTATTCTTTCCACATTCAGACTCAGTTCATTCAGATTGAACCATTTGATGATGTTATCTGTTTTTGCCTTCTCTTTCAGTTCTTAAATGACTATAATATAATCAGGAATAACAGAGTTATTGCTGACGTATTCAACAAACATTATATAAAAAAAATTTTTGAAAAAAAGTTGATGAACCATAATGTGATGGCCTATAGGGAATTTGTTCTCAAATCATATGACATATTAATTGAAAAAATGAATTGGTCTTTCATGAATAGAGAAACAGAATGGAAATCTGTAAGAAAGAACCAATGACCTGTTGATTCTCTATATTTAACTATAATATAACCAATATTTGTATATTATGCAACGATCATGTAATTATGATATTATATTTATAATTAGGAATTGAATGACCTACCTGTAAGGAAATCAAATCCTTATTATACGAGAAGCCACGTTCGATTAGACCAAAATATATGGTCACGCCTGTTTCGTGGTACTAGTCACTAAGTCAGACCAAAAAAAATGTACAAAAAAACTGATATCATACCGCTCACTCACGTGCCCTGGCCAGCTCATCACATTTTTTTAATGAAGTATCAAAAACTTGTTCGGGAAAGGGGAAGGTTACCCAAAAATATGTTCTTGTCGTTGTGGAGGTTTTGTCTAATCGAACTTGGCTTCTCGTATAATAAGGTTTTAATTTCCTCACAGGTAATTTATTCAATCCTCAATTATACTTCGATCCACCTAGTAGTGCTCACGGAAGAACTTCCATAAAAGGACCGTTGAAGAAAAAGACTGAAGACCTGCTTCAGTGTAACAGGAATCAGATTAGGATTATAACAGGGCTACTGACTGGACACTGTCCATTCAAAGGACACCTGAACAAGATAGGGCTGTACAACGGCGACCTTAGCTGCAGACAATGCAACAAAGGGACGGAGACAGCTCGACACGTACTCTGCGAATGTGAGGCTCTGGATCACAAAAGGCAACAAATCTATGGAAAACCAATTCTGGATCCAGAAGAATATGACAAACACCCAGCAATCAACCTGCACAAACTTGTGCAGGGGAAAAGGCTGTTGGAATGGGTGTCATGAAAATGAAATATAGGGAAGTAAAGCGCAATAAGCCCTAGAGGCTGAGGTGCTTTCCGGGGACCTGGTTGTGAAAGACAGGTCAGACGGCTTCCACGGAGCGAGAAAAAAAAATACTTCGATCCATGTTCTCATAGACGAAATTGTGTAGATGTTTGAAGATGATCTGAACAAATTTCAGGTAATGAAATCAATTTCTGGAATAAATCTCATTCTAAGATACATTTTTTCTAAGAATCGCAAGATGACATGCAATATTTTATATTACATAATTGGACTAGATATGAGTACATTCCTATTTACCAAAATGTTATTCTGAATAAATATATATTCTACCTTTTTCAAGGGCTTAGAAGGAATCTTCTGTTGAAAGTATTCTGCAAACTCCTGTAAATATTTCAAATTTTACTGACCATGCTTCTGATGGACTCTTCACTCTTACGTGCGTGAAAACCGCTGAAGTAGGTCGAGCAGTATGTGAATATATAAATATTTCTACTCATAAAAGTATCGTTTTTTATAAAAATTTTTTCATCCATCCATTAATGTCTTCTACAAGGTTCTTTGTATGTCAAGCATTATTCTTCAATGTCATTCGGGACTTCTGAAGTTCAGTTCCCTCAAATCAATGTGAGAGGTGGCTATACACGCATCTGGTGATTTTTGAATGTTGTATCAGGACCAAAAGCTACTAAGAGAGAAAAAAAAATGCATACGTCACCTACCTACATTTTTTTAATAACGGCTTGACCTTACTGTATTGTTTGAAAACAAGTACTTAGAAGAGACATCTTTTTCAAATAATGAATAACAATATGAGTGTTCTCTGTAATACTGTTGGGAAGATGGTCTCACATATACATAGATTCAAGTGAACTGGCCGATACTTGATGAAAATCCACATTAACAAAAAATATCAGAGTTTTCTGTAGGATCATCACTGACAATGGGTTCACAAAACCTCAACACGTGTTTCGCAATACAATAGCTTTCTCAAGCAGAATAAAAATGAATGTATATAAAAAATATATATATATTAACACATCCACATATATATATATATATATATATATATATATCTGATGCATTTCGAGAACAGTCTCCTACTGATTCAGTATTATAAAATAAAATCCGAGTATTGTTCAGACAAAACTGTATCGAAAACCCCAATAAAAATCATAAATTCTTTAATCAAAATCAATCTGAGATATTTGTTATCACATTTACAAATCGGAAATGAAGCAAGCATTTTTCAGATCTGTTACATGTCGTATTCGTGATAGGAAAGGAAATTTTAATTCAAAGAGAAATTGGTTGTTCATTGATACAAAATACAATTACAATACAAGGTATGTAAAACTAACATCAGTACATAAAAATATCCCCTCCATAAGTTCAGTCGCTGCGGAGGATCATTTTGAGCACTACTTCTTAACAGAGGCGAAGTATGTTCCCGTGATGTTGAAGGAAAGTTAGTGGTTCAGGAAAGTTCACTAGTTTCATCATTACTATTTTCTGGAATTCTATCTGAATCTGAAAACCTGACAGTCTCACTGATCAACCTATAACCCCGTCCTCCATTTCCTGACTCAAGTTCATTCCTTATATCATTATTATCAGGATTGTTTGCGGATTATTTGATAGAGATGTCTTTTTTAGCAAATATTTTCACCACTGAGTTCACAAAAATGAGTTCCATCACCCAAAACCTCAGCTATTCTTGCTTTCACCCAACTCTTTCTATTTGGATTACGATAATCCCTACAACATATTCCATCTCCCACCTCAAACGATTCGTCCCTTCTTCCCTTGCCTTCTTGAGGCCTATATTCTCGAATTTAGGAAAATGTATGCAACAAATCTAATCGAGTTCTAGTTTTTGTTTTGGAAACAAAGCTGGTAGGTGTTACTCCTGTTATCATATGCACAGAATTCCCATAATGTAGAAGATACCTATTCATTGAAGTTTCAGAGCTACATTGATTTTTATTTTTATCGTTCAAAGCCTTATTCATTGCAATTTTGAAAGTCTTGACTGCATTCTCAGCCAAACCATTTGTTGCTGGATGGTATGGAGGAGAAGTTAAATACTCAATTCCGTTGTTCGATAAAAATGATGAAAATTATCCTAAGTAAACATGGAGCCATTATCTGTAAGAACTGATTAAGGCAAGCCATATCTAGCAAAACGTTCTCGAAATTTTTCTATTGTACTATTTGAATCAATACTAGACACGATAGAAGCTTCTACCTATTCAAAAAATGTTTCGATTACGATCAATATATTTATTCCAATAATAGGACCTGAAAAATCAGCATGGACTTTTTCAAAAAAACATTTCGAACTATCACAAGATACAGCCTCAGATTTCATTGGTTTAGGTCTAAATGACATACAAATTTCACATTTCTTGACAAAATTTTCAATATATGGGGCCAAATAAGGTCCCAAAAATAAGCCCTAGCATTAGACTTCATTTTCATCACACCTTCATGAGTATAACGAAGTATTTTGAAAAGTTGGTTTTTGAGTTTGGTGGGCACTATCACTTCATAACGCCACATGATTACCACATTATCCAATGATAATATACCTTATCGCAAGGTTTTCGGGCTTGAGGGCCGTGTATTGGAATTTTTAATTCCGGAGCTTTCGGCTACATCTGCGGCAGCCATCTTCAGCGGCGTAGTCGTAGGTCAACTCTCCTGTGCGAGTCTACTATGACTGGTCACACCAGTCATAGTAGACTCGCACAGGAGAGTTGACCTACGACTACGCCGCTGAAGATGGCTGCCGCAGATGTAGCCGAAAGCTCCGGAATTAAAAATTCCAATACACGGCCCTCAAGCCCGAAAACCTTGCGATATTACAACACCGGCCGTGAAAGCCTACATTCTTTGATAATATACCTTTTTTATGATTTTGATGAATCTAAACGAGCCATATATATAGCCCAGAAAACCGTGCATTCTCACAACTACTTTGAAATCAAGTTTGTAACACACCTGTTGATTAGCTAACTCGAAAAAATATTCCCTTTTTCGCTAGGGATGTTATCAACTCGTACAACAGTTGCTTTCGATAATATCGTCCAGAATTGTCCACGATCTGTTGCATTAATTGGCTAAGTCTGATTACTAATTAAATACGATATGGGTCTGGTAGTGATTTACTGCATTGGGAGTGTGTAATGAGATGGTGCGTTGAGATTATTTGAATTTTTGTGACTCCGAGAATCTTTCTGTACATTTACCTATACTCCAAGGAAAGTAGATCTGAGACAGTTCAAAACGATGCCATTTTTATATATAGTGTTCAAGGGCTGCTTACATTAAATTTAATTTGCCTGGTTTCTTCTGATTCGAACGAACTGTTGTATATGATGAATGACCGAAAACTAATTTCAGTCAGTTACGGCTTTGAGCCTTTGCAGAAGAAATTTTCACATTTTAGTTTTTCAGTTTCCATTAATTCAATGATGAAGAATAGATTGGTAAGCTCACATTTTAGATATCTTATTCTGAATTATTAAATACTGATTTATTATTACACACTCAAGTCACTTGCTAGGGAAAAAAGGAGATAGGAGTCAGTTGATTCCGATCGATCACTGCCTATCAACTCAATGGAAATTATCTATGAATATTTCGACATCAAGGCATATCCGTGGTGAATACCGAATTTTTCTGTAGGTTGCCTGATACCAATCCATGAAAACGGAACTATGTTAGATATGCCGGCCAACTGGATCGAACACTAGGTTTTTCGAATATATCAACAATAGTAGGAAATTCACCAAAAGTGACTTGCCTTGTAGCGCCACGGTGACTGCCAACATCGGTCGTTCATTATCTGTGTTGATGTTGGCCTTCTGTGCATTGTCCGAAGGCCACCTGTCTGTATTTCACCTTAACTCAAAGTTCAGCTCAAACTGAAGCTACACATGACTACTCCTTATCATTTAGCTCCACCAGGAGTTGATAATCGAAGAAGTGTGAAAAACGAACACAATCCAAAAATATATTTTACTAAATTCCCATTTTTCTTGGACTAGGAAGGGGATGAAGGACAGGTATTCTTGGAAGCGGTTCTTTATATTTTATAATCCTGGTTTCTCGCAGATAAAACCGGAAGATTGTCGAGCTCAACTACTAAGTTTAGGCGTTCCATGAATATTTACATGAACAATGAATAGATTAGCAGCTTGAAGAAGTTGGTAACGATGGATTTTTCTTCTATATTTTGTTGTTCATATTCGAAGTGAGAAATGGATCCACTCTATTTACAATTTTCAATCAAGATTTGTTATTTCCTTTTCGATTGATCGATGATCGATGTCTTCGTTCAGATCCAGGAATGAAATGATGTTTGGGATCTATGCAACTCCCATCGAACTCTCTTTAGACAAGGATATACGGGTTGACTATAGAAATCATAGACGAATTCTGAATGAAGAATTACACGAGCTGTAATCGGTTTGGTGCATACTCTCATATGTCATGCTAACAAACCATGAAATCATATCATCTGTAGACATTTTTCAAAATCGATGAAATTTTCGACTCAATTGATTGATTTTCGAATTTTGTGAGTGAGAAAGCCCAAAATACTGATTTATAGTTTCAAAAAAAAAAGAATCATTATCTAAGTAGTAATCACGAAAGGTTGAGATTATTTGTTTAATCGGCCATAGATGTTTTCCACTATCAATCCACAACAGTCTATGAATATTTGACCCAAGTTTCGTGATGGATCAAGCGTTCGTGATTACAACAAAATAATTTCACGAAAAAAATTATTTCATGTTTATTGTCATCATACTTCAGAAAACGCTCGAATCAGTCGAGTTCAGTGAGATACTAGCTCAGTTCTGAACTAGTGTTGTGAATGATCAAAACGGTATTTTTTCTAAAATAAAGTCCTATATGGTGTCACCAATAGTCGCCCACACGTCTCCAGTGAATTATTTTGTTTTCAAATGGCAATGCAATATACCAATTGAAATGCGATTCGAAAGGTCTCTGAAATTTTGAATCACCCTATCTGGAAATGCGCCCCACCATATCCAACACAGATTCAAAGCAACAAAACCACAGTACTTGAACTAATAAAACCATTTGATGGGCAGAGAAAATCACCACTCTAGCTATCGCTTAAAGTCTAACGTTACTAACGATGCCACATCCCAGTTAAAGTGTATAACAGTTTGCCACACCAATGCAATGCCATAGTGAATGCCTTCATAATGCGTTACGATGCAGATAGAGCAGTTGCGCATAGATAGAATTCAATTACTCAAATGAAACATAACATAAACAGTAAAATAATTAGGGTTATCAAAAAATATATTTTGGTAGTGATCTCAATTGAATCTTATTTTCTATTTGAATTTATTGACATTTTTTCTATTTTCAGTAGCTGTATATATATATATATATATATACATAGTACAAATCAATGAAACAATAGCTATAAAATATTGTTACGAAATTTACTTGGGTTCGTTGATTAAAACTCCAAGCACTAAACTACTCATCACAACCCTTTACCACAACACAATACAATACAATCACTCAAACTGTTCAGCTAAACTATTGAACGCTCTGTACTAACACTCACTGATAAACTCCGACTCTCCAGTAAGCTCCACTAAGCTAGAGCTAGAAACTCTGATAAACTCTCTACTCCGACTTCTGCACTTAGCAAGACCAAAGCTCTCTTCACTAGAAACTCTGAATTACTCTCCGATAAACTCTCTCCGCGATGAAGTGTCTCCCTTTCATACTTGCGTTAACCTATGGATAATCTTCCAGAGAGGTCTCGATGATGTGTATCGAATTTTCTACGCCGATCAAGAGTTCCTGGAAAAATGACGTTCTCTTTTCGACCCCTCATATTATTTCGCGTTTACGAGCGATAGGGCCGGCGCCAGGAGATTTCCTAACAATATAACAAAAACGGAAACATTCAGTCGGTACAAATTATCATCAAAAACATACATCGAACAAAATATATGATCCATTTCATATCGTGATAATGAAAATAATAATAATTTATTCGATCATTCAAGCTCACAAATTGATTTAGGTCACATCAAAACAAACAATTCAAAATTTGTTCCCACACAAATCCATTCATAGAGTATGCACTCAAAAAACGAGAGTAAATGATAAAGATAATAATAATAATGAAATGAAAATGTTCTTTTATGACTCAAGATATTTATCAATGCCATAAAAACAACCGTCAATCAGGAGATATTTCAAATTTTATTGGTGATTGAGATGAGATGATTGAATAATTTTGCCCCTGCAAAGGATGAGCAATTTTCATATGAAGAAGTCGAATACTTCTGCAGCCTAATCAGATCACCATTTCGTGTGGGATACGAGTGACGTTCGAAATTTCGGAGACGATGATACACGTTTGTAGAACATCAAAATAGTTTAGTGAATATATATGCATGGTACAGACATGATTCCATTTTTCATGTAGCTTGTAAGATTGTTTGAATTCTAATTTATAAATTGAGCGTATAACTCTCTTCTGGCCGACAAATATCCTTTTCATATTTGTGGTGCAGTCCCACACAGCAATATTTTAGGAATATGTGAATGAATCATGGCATAGTGAAATTTGAGGAGCTGGGTTGTATGAAGTGAAGACGAAAGTTGTCTGATGGCATAGTATCCACAGTGTTTTGCTCATCTGAATGATACTTGACTCCCAAATCATGTTGCTGTCAATATGAGCTTCCAAACATTTTGAGTTTTCTGATGAGTTTATCTTGATCAAAACGTCAACACGCGATTGACCAATTTCCTTGTTGTTTCTAGAATGGAACTGCATAGTTTTACTAGGATTGACTATCAAAGAATTTACTTTACACCAAACTGTAAACTGCGAGGAAAAACTGATTCAGTTTACTCAGGAGTCCCATCGGACTATCAGCATCCGCAGCAAGTGTTGTACCGTCTGCATATACAATTATCTGTGTTCACATACTGAGTATATTATTGATGGTAAGTGATAAAATGAGAGGTCCTATGATATATTCTTGTGGATTAACAAAATCTTTGTCATATGATTGGTACTGACAAGGATCTAAACAAGGAAAGAAAATTTCTTCTGAATTCAAGGGACTATAATTTAGAATGATTTGATGATTGATGATGTAGAGTGCCCTGGACAAGTGAGAGAAAAGTTCAATTCTTTCTATCCAGAGCATCATACACGTACTCAAAATAGTCATACCAGGCACTTTCGTTGACTTACTAGGACGAAATCGATGTTGAAACTGCGATACCGAATTAAACCGATCTCCAGAAAAGCAAGCATTTTCAAATAGACACATTTTTCAAAGATTCAACATATGACCGTGGGTACCGTTACAGGTCTATAGTTCTCTATGCTTGTGGATTCACAATTTTCCAAAATTGTTGACAACAATCCAACTTCAAGTTTGTTCAATTCCCCATTATCGATTGAAACGTTGATCAATAATACTAGTGGCTCGCTAATAGATGAGCGGATACTTTTCGAAGTTTTAGTGGAGATATGTATATAGCTCGAATGTACTGAAGAAAAGTAGGGAGCATACATTCAATGCATTGTTGTATATTCATTGAAGTCGAATCACCCAAAGTAATGAAGAATTGTTTTTCTGGTTATTGAAAAACTGAAAACTATTTGCAACTATTTATAATGCTATTTTCTTCAGTAGCGTTCGCCTACAACATCGATGAATTCCTCACACCGTGGATAAACCCCTTACCGATGGTTAGCATCTGAATAATGATTACCAAGGGCGCAGGTATTGGTACGGTAAACTGGTTGGATGGTATCGCAAGCGTTGGAATTCTCAACAGACATTTATTTAGTTTATATGATTCATATACAATCTGACCGCTTATTTTATTTGATGTTATCGTTGATATTCTTCAATTATTATATGGCTTGTATGTTCAAGGACCCTCATAAATGCTGCAGTTTGTATTATCAGTTTCCTTTGCCACTCAGCACATGCCTGCTGCTACAGCTGTATATTGAAATTTAATTAAAGTAGAAAGTTCAAATGAAACATGAAATAATTTAATCACGGAATTATATCACTTCAGCAGCTATAGACTTGATAGAATTACTCACGCAATGCTGACTATGAACTTCTCTGTTTAATGAGCACTAGCGGTTTGATTAGGAATTTAATTGTATGCATTTGGTTGAGCGATGGTTCCGACTACATCTTTCAACTTGTGGTCACCTTTCTCTCCTACAAACACCTTTGGATGTTTGCATAATTTTAATTGTCGAATATTGAAATACTAAGTCAACATTTTTGAGTAATCACATGTAACCAATGAGTCTCAAGTTACACATCCTGAAAACTACTTCGAAATTATGCAATTTATTAGCTCAAATCATGTGTCAAATTTGGACGATTTTTTATTGTGCAGGTAGCTCTAGACAAAAAATTTCTCATCTTCGAAGGGAGTATTGTACTTTATATGACCATTTCTTGAATGCGGAAAACGAATAGCTTGTCCAATCGTCTATCCACTGGACTATCTCCGACGACTCATTTTTGACAGTCACTGATACAGTAATCTGATCGGTGTTTCAGGAAGTAGAGGTATATGGAAATACAACCTATATACATTTTGCGTAGGATTTGTGAGAAATCAAAGAGCCAGGATAGTAATTTGGACAACAGGAGTGAATATGGTGGTCATATCGGCACAAGGCGATGGACTGTACAATTTTCTTTATTGGTGTGAAGAGTAGATGTAACTCCTCGAATTGCACAAAAAAAATCATGAATTACGACAATTCAAACTTGACTCAATGAACTAAAAAATATTTCAGTTATAAGTGCAATTATTTGTCCTTGAATAAAACAACTTGGATTTCGTGTTTGTAGGAAGTCAGATCAGAATTGTGACAAGGTCGTCACTGGTAACCAAATATTTTGTTTTCTGTGATTGGTGGAATTCATATCGTTCTTTGTGTGTATATGAAATCATAACGATTCATTTATTTATTTTTGCTTGCATGTGAATAGGAAAGCATTTATCATTTTATAGAGAAACAAAAAATCTTCTAATTAACGTGTTTTTGAAGTCGATGAGAGAATTTGTTAATTGAAGAAATAATATCGACTGAGAGAAATGCTATGTGACTCTGCTACTAGGAGAAGCGATTAGTTTTTCGAGATAAGGCAAAAAAGTTGTTTTCACCGCCGTTTAATGTCATCTGAGGGAAGTGGGTATTTTTTGAATTGATATGTTTTTTATTCTTAGCTGTTAGGAAAATAGGAGAATAAATTAACGCAATTGAGAAGCTTGCGTTCAAAATCGACCATATTCATTTAGAAAAAATGTTCAGAAGTTGACGAAAACGTCATCGGTTAGCCCTAATTATTAGAGATAGAAAAAAACTATTATTAGTGTTTTTGGAAGTTGTTTGACGTAATTTGAAGTGTTTTCTCAAAATGTAAATAGTTATCGAGAAAAATTGAAAATTAACCTGGATAAACATTGTTTTGATCGCAAAGCTTTGAAAAAAATAGGAACGCTAGAAAATATACTTTAATATTAATACTGAAATACAAAACATATTTTCGTTATGAAAAGTCAACATAGAAAACAAGGGACACATAAAATATATTTCATCTCAACAGTCACATGGCACATCCTATTCGCCCTCATATCCACAGCATTTGGTATAACCTTACCAATCGATAACATCTATCAACTTAAAACGGGACAGGTGGGTATTTGTGACTATAGTGTAGCCGCTGAAAAGATAGAATGATCACGTTATTGAATTAACGTAACACACGTAAATACAAAGCTCAAATGAGTACAGTACAGTGTAAACAGTTCTTCATTTATGTCAGTTCAGAAGGCGTGGCATCGTACGCCACGCAGGCTATATGTAGATGCAGGCATTCACTGTTCACGCGTCCGTGAATTCTATCTTTTGAACGGCCCGACTATAGTCTCAGTGGAGACGGGGAGGATTCTTCAGAAGTATTTCAAGATTTAGAATTTATGGAAAAAATTGAGGGGAGGGGGCGCCAGGTGAATTGTCTCACAAACACCCTAAATGTGTCAATACCACTAACTTACCAAATGATATGAAACCAAAGGCACCGATTTAAAAATTTATACAGAACGTTAAACCACTTGCATCTATATAGAGTATAAGTCGAAGCTATCAAGCAAACAGATTCTACTTCAAGCCATGCAAAGCAAGGTATATACATAGTGCAATAGCGTTAATTAGTAACTATTTTCAGGGATTGTGATTCAAAAAAATATATTATGTTTCAAGCTATGCAAAGCGAACGGGCTATATACTAAGTTACTCAATAATAACTCTTTTGAGCACCAAAAGATGAATATGAACTTAAAAATGAAAGGAAGGTGTTTAGCGCAACCCATTCAAATAACACATCAACCCAAAGTCAATGCAGAAATTCAAATGCTACCATACCAAAAAGTTATAATGCGTCGCGAGAGCTCAAGCGCATGCGCAATTCATAAATCGTCAATAAAAAAAAACATTAAATTTCCGCCTTACAAGAAAACGAAAGCATCAAAATTATTCAACAGAAAGTAGCAATAACTTGCGTGAATTCCCACGGTGGTTGTAGTTCACCAACTGGTTCTTGAATTGTAAGTTGACTAATGATAATGCCGAGGACTCCGAGTAGCTTCTCTCGTGCTGGTGATCATGAACCGCTCTGTATGGAGGTGAAACCAAACTTTTCGATCACCCCGTATATGGATTGATCCTCGGTTTCCAGAGCGTCGGAAACACTGGATTGGAGTTCCGTACAAAAAAAAACCCTAGGAAAACGGAACTCGGATCATATTCCTTTCGTAACTCATGGTAAATTAGTTTTGATTCAGAGAACAAATATCGCCCACTCATCGACGAAACGAAAAATAAATAAATCTCTAGAGAGCATTTCGATTTTTATTTTCTATTCAACCCCCTTTCAAACATGTATAGGTAGCCCATAAATAAACTATCTTCAGATTGTAAAACAAAATCAACGTAGAGTCTAATTGAGATGGAACAACCCGTATGCACCATCCTATCATAAAAGAGCAGACTCTCACGTTTCTAGACACGTAGTGTGAATATATATAATAGGATGAACATATAATCGAAACTATAATTACTTATTGTGATCTCATAAAAAAACTATGGGACAACCTGTAGTATACGGGTACAAAATAATCATTGAAAGTCAGATTTATGTCATCTCTCGACCAAACAGAATTGCCAGGACACTGACAGCAGTATATCGTATCCTGAAAATGTATTTTGGAAATAGTACCAAATTAGCAAAAAAAATCAGAATAACATAAAATGTCTTTGTCTTAAAGAAGATGAAATGAATAATTGTAAGTTACTGATCACGCAAAATAGCCCAATTAAGAACAAAAAGCAACGAAATAGTTTCTATCCTTCCGAAACAGTTTTTCTAGAACTAATTCTTGTATTTTCACGATTTTTTTTCGAAGTTGGTTAGGGCACCTTGATAGACAATTAAGAAAATATATTCTATATCATTTTCGTTGATTGTCACTATCAGACAATGATATGGAGAATATTGAAATTTCTCTCTTTCACAATAGTGAAATATAATCAGCAAAAACTATCTACTATAACATTGGAAAAATTTATCGATAGGAACATTCCAGAAACCCGAAAAATTACAGTGCTGACTCGGTTGAAGAAGTCGAGAAGCAGTATTTCGGTTTGAAATAAAAAGGAACATAAAAAACGCCACAAAAACATTACGTGCCATTTACTATATTTTTGGTATGAATAATCAAATCTCCGATGGACTTTTCTAGCTTCTCCGCACAGATATATAAAGTCATTTTAATTTCACGATAATGGCAAAAAGAAATTAACATAACGAAATAATTTATTATTCATGATTCAACGTACCTTCTGAGTTGG